>VYZW01046816.1:22222-50108 GCA_013401315.1 Balaeniceps rex
GAAAGGAAAAGGAAAAGGAAAAGGAAAAGGAAAAGGAAAAGGAAAAGGAAAAGGAAAAGGAAAAGGAAAAGGAAAAGGAAAAGGAAAAGGAAAAAAAGGAAAAGGAAAAGGAAAAGGAAAAGGAAAAGGAAAAGGAAAAGGAAAAGGAAAAGGAAGGAAAGGAAAGAAGCCCTCTTCTGTAGCATAGAGAATTTCTAATCCTTTTCTGTTATACATGTTAACAACATCCTCATCAGGATGACCTGGGGCTCAAGTCCTTCCTACCTGCACAAATGCAAGTACCAGCTACCTCCACATGAAAGACAGGGTAGAGAAGTAAGTTTGAGTGAGGGAAGACAGAAAAAACTGTGGACATGTGTACACATGCAATTTCTCTTCCCTCTTTTATGAAATGCATTATTTGGTGCTGGCTATAAAAGCTGCAGAGATGGCCTTTTTGGGGACCCTAGGTGACAGATTTTCAAATATTGCTACTATTTTCCCCTATTGATCCAACTGGCAGAATTGCCTGCAAAAAGCCCACTGGGAAGTCCATCTTTTCACAAAAGCAAAGGAAATGTGGGAGAAAGATTTGCACTGATATTAATTGGACTTCTGCTCAAAATTTCTTGATCCTGGCTATCTGAGTTTAAGTGCCCAAAAGGGTAGTCTGTTTTCCCGAGCTGATGAATGTGGAACTTTTATGTGTACACATGGGCTTGTGAACAGAACTTCACCTACACCAGAGGGGAAAATTTTCTGAATACAGCTGCATCGTTCTTCAAGGAAAAGAAGATAGCTTCAAAACTGTATTGTAACTGCTTAAGTAGACAACAAGTCAGATCTTGCAAATAGGAAATAATTACTTGCTCAAGTAGTTATTGTTTTAGTTTGAATGTCTGTTCGCTAATGTTTATTTTTCAACCAGGAGATTCTGATGCTTGCAAGAGGGCAAGAGAAATTTTGTGTAGGCTTCTGCATTTATAAATCTACTGCATTTTTATAACTTCTTAATACAGTCATGAAGCTGAATTTATTTTGTGCATTACTATTGTTTTTGCATCTCAGCATATCTTACACTGTGGGTTTTTTGCAAATGAAAAACACGGCATTAAAAAATTTGCCAATTGATTGGCAAAGGTGACTAAAAGATTTGTTTTCTTTAAGTCAGGTTCATACTGCTTCAATAAGCAGTTTTACTTCTATTATCCTCCTATTTTTAATCCTAAATAACAACTGCAAATGTGTTTATTCCCCTGGTACAGTGAATACGCACACTTGGTGAATATGCATTATCTAATAACTCCACCCTGTCACCACCTGCTGACCCACAAATTGATCACATATTTTTCCTTTCTCTTCCTTCATTATAGAGACCTCATAAGTGTGATTTTAGTCACTTGGAGGGAAGTTCTCATTTTGTTTTGAATGCAGTGTGCTGCACTTTTCAAAAGTTAGATTAAAATTCAGTAAAGGAACTACAGGCCCAACTTAAAGCTGTGAGATAAGCAGAACTGGTGCACCGATCCTAGGTAAAAGCCCAAACGTGCCTGGCAGCAACCCTTGTGAGTCTGGCTGGACAGTCTCCAGGCAGCATCAAACCTTTTGCGCAGGAACCTCCTGAGGAACTTGAGAGAGGCCAATGAGATGTTACAGCTTGAGAGGAGTTTTGAGAGGATTCATCAGTTGGGTTTGAAGCTCTGCATTAGAGAAAAAAGCTACATGTTCACAGAATTGGGAATGACAAAGAAATGCATTTATCCTTGAAAAAAAAATTCATTCTGGAAGAAGAGAGGTTCATAGGTGAGTGAAACAATGTAGTGGGTCAGGCTTTTGCAAGACCAGGCAACTTGTAAGATTAATAGGAAAGTTTTTAAGCACAAAGAGATGACACAGTGTCTGATTCATACAGGT
Organism: Balaeniceps rex; assembly: GCA_013401315.1. NCBI lineage: Eukaryota > Metazoa > Chordata > Aves > Pelecaniformes > Balaenicipitidae > Balaeniceps > Balaeniceps rex. The sequence continues at coordinate 24,116 of VYZW01046816.1, forward strand.
AAAGACAGAAGAGGCAAACAAGTTTCTGTAAAGACTAGAAGTATGTAATGTTGTTATGAACTGCCAGAGGTCTAGTGGCACTTATTAGTCAGTAAGAAGGAACAGTTCCAAAGCAGGACACAAATCAGCAATGGTTACAGAGTACTAATGCACTTACTGCCATGAATCATACTTTTTCCAATGGTAAAAAAGAAAAGCATATAAGCACTGCTTGTGTTTTATATACATTCAGTTCCTGACTTTTTTTTATTATTATTTCTTAAAATGTCATAAAACAAACACAGTCTTTAATCCACCATAGAAACCCCCTGTATCTAATCTTAGTGTAGCTGTTGCCGTATGGTCTGTGCAAACATTAAAAAAAGAAAACAGTAATTCTACGATAAGCAAAACAGGAAATTGGAGGTTGCTGATGATGAAACTGATATCCCACTGGTAACCTGAGTAATGAAGTCACCAAGCCTTTCCTGCACTATAAATTTGATTTCCTGGGACATATTGATTGTTTTTGTTAGATTTCTTGGATAGTATGCACCAGGTATTTTCAGCTAAGAATCATCACCATCATTTTGTTCAGTTCCCTCAAAATAAGTAGCATGTTAAAAGCATAATGTGGGAACAGAAAGCTAAAGCGTGCTCATATTATAGTGTCAGCATTTACTTACAACTGGGCCTGTTGTGCAGATAATATCTAAGTGATAAAAGGGGGAGGGGGTTTAAGCAGTGCACGCTCTTTACAAAGGCTGCTTAGTAACCAACATCTCATTGCCTCACTGGAAGCTTTATGTTTGTTCAGGCTATTTCATTAAAAAACAGCAAAGAGCCCTTCTGGAGGGTAGCAAGGAGGGAGAGTAGGTGAAATTTAACTACATCCCACCGAAGCTTTTCCTCAAAATGGAGACAGCAAAAGATTTAGGCATTTTGTGACCTGCTGTTAATCCTTGAAACTGTGATAGCCGTGTCTCTGATGCCCAAGCATAGGCCATTTATTCATTATTACAGGTGGTGTACTAAAATGCAGTGGTTTCTGAGAGACAGATCATATCATCAGTCAATGCAACTATAAAGTGTTGTTGGCTTTAGCAAACTTATACACAGTATCTGGCCCAAATCTTCATAAACACTATTGAGCAATGTCCTGGCACCTCTGTAGACACTGTTTTAATGATCGCATATTGGTTTTTAACTCTTTTTTTAACCCTTTTTATCCCTTTCTAAGGGATAGTTCACAATGGCTTCAGTCTAAGTAGAAAATTATATTTTGGAAGTCTTGTTCTCCTGCATCTCTGAGAGCCAGAGACGGGACCTAGGCAGTGAGCTGGGATTATCCAAATTCACTGCAGTGAAGTGAGGCTGGGATTGATACCTGGCATGGGGGATGCTTGCTGGGGAAATGTCTCTGGCTGCAAATAAGAGAGCAGTAGGAGGAAGGAGCAGGCTGAGAGGTAATTACAATCGTGAGAGCATTAGTAGCACAATGTAGGAGGTTATATCCCAAAAGCAGTGACTGAGATCTGCAGTGGCACCAGCAATAGGCAAAGTTATTTCATAAGAGAATTTATGTGTGTATTATATAAGAGTGTGTATGTGTATAATTAATATGAATTAGTCAATCTCAAAAGATTGAGATGGATCTGGAGGTGAGTGTTCCCTGGGTGTGGAGGTTATTCTCTCGTTCCAATAGGAAATGAACCTGCTAGAGGACAAGGCAGTGGAAGAGCAAAAGTCATGTGCCATAAAACCATGAGACTCATCACTACCACTCTCAAAAAGAAGCACAAGTTGATGGCAGTCATTGCTCTGAGGAAGGAGGCAACAACAAAGATAGGCACTAGTGGACCAAGCTTCACATTCAAGGAGGTATGCTACATGTGAAGAGCTCAAATCTGCAACAGTTGTACAAAAGTTGTGAAGACATCAGGCATCTCTGCAGCATCTTCGCTTCCCATTTTTCTGACCAGTAATGACACTACCAGGAGTCACGCTGAGCATATGGGAGTGCTCCCAAGACCCTAGGAATAAGGGATTAGGGGTTCAGGTGTTGCTTTCAGTATGTCCCTCCAGCTCCCCTGCCAGGAGTTGTTGTTTGTGGCTGCATAGACGACATTACCAGGGGCCATCCCATCCCACGCGATGATGTTGAGCATGGATGGAGCTAATATCATGAGAAAGGAGAAGATCATCCTTGTACATGAGTTTGTTATTCGAATGAAGAGAGGTCTAAACTGGGACAAAAGAATGAAAGGGAACATCCTAAGAGGCACGAATTAATGTGACCAGCAGAACAGCAGGTGAGAGAGGTAATTATAAAATTAGAAAAGAACTGGGCTTAGTAATGAATCTGCAGATCCAACCTAGGCTGCCAAATTAGGAAGGTCAGGAGGATAAATATTTTGTTGAGTAACTAACAAAATCATTCGAGCCACAAAGTTTGGTGACCTGCACAGATTTTAATTACCCAAACATCTTGCAGGAGAGAAAGGCAAATCGACTGTCCAGAAAACTCAGGGGATGCAGTATTGTCCATTTTCTTTTTAATCTGTATATTCTAAGAGCAAAGAAAGGTATTAGAGAGGAAGCTTTTTCTGATGCAGGGGAGGAACTGGTTCACACAGAAATTAACTTAAGGATGACTGAAATGGCAGAGTCAGTCTCCTTACAGTCAAGGAGAAGGAAGAGCAGCAAAACATAAACCATGAATCCATTCAAGAAAGTGGACTTCAGAGAAGTCAGAGACTTTGTAGGACTGATCTCCCAGGAAATTGGTTCAAAGGAGTGGAAAGGATTCTTAAGAAAATGGTATTACAAACACTTCAACAAATTATCTCATTGTGAACGGAATGGGAAAATGGTGTAGAAAAGACCAAGATGACTGTGTTGTGAGTTCTTTTCACAGGCCTCAAACACAAGCAGAAAGTGTACAGAAGTTAGAAACTAAATCAGGTAATTCACAGAAACACAGCACAAGCATGTAGTGACAAAATCAAAGAGGCCAAGGCATAAAATGAACGCAGTTCACATGGGGCACCAAGAATAACTAACGTAGAGGAACACAGGCAGGAAAGGATTGCTTGGTTCCCTGTCCTGCAACAGATGTCCACTCTGAAAGACTACACAGAGCATTGGTTCAATGCACCAACCTCAAGCCATTACACTCTACCTGAAACGCTGTAAAACATCTAGATCCTCTTGCCAAAAACTCAGTTATTTCTGTGCCGCAGGAAGAGGGCAGAAGAGGATCAAGCATACTGCCTCTGCCCCAGGACCCTGCAACAGCACGAAATGTCTTGTAACTCCCAGAACATTGTACAAGAATGCTTCATGCTGTTCAGAGCAGAGGAGAGATGTCCTGTCTGATCTCTGGGAGGGAAGTTCCCCTTCCAGCTCCAAACCTGGCATTGAGGGTGTGAGTAGGGGGTGGTAAGCAGCCAGGGTGTTACTTGCTACATGAGTAGCAAAAGGAAGACCACAGAATGGAATGGAAAAGCTATAGACAGGGGACATTTGGGGAAGACCATTGATGTACTAGAAGACTGGAAAAGGAGAAAACATAGTAGGGGTTCTTACAAGGTGGCATGCAAAGGTGTTTGGAGTGGTGTACTTGGGCAGTAGTTGTCAGTGGTCACTAATGGCATGGGAGGCCATTGCATGGGAGGTCTTGCAGCAATCTGTCCTGGGATCTGGTACTAGTATTTTCATTACTGACTTGGATGTTAAATAAGTGATGTGCTAACCACATTTGCAGATCACTCCAGTTTGGGAAGACCTGTAAATAGCGAAAGACTGAAAACCAACTCTATGTGATGGCTACAAAACTGAGAAATAGCATTTAAAAATATTTAATTCAGTAAGAATGAGGATAAAGTGCCATGTAAGGATGGCATAGACACAGGACAGGGAACGGGTTGATAGATGGTAGCTCTCTAAGAACAGACCTCGTTGTTATAGTAGGTCATTAGATGAGCCACTCTGCTAACAGTGAATGCCATCCAGGGATTTGATAGGAATAGGGTCTGCAGGGTAGGGGACATGTTCCATCCTCTCCACCACAGCAGGAGTCAATTAAAGGGAATTCAGAAAACAGAAAACTGTTGATAACCAGAAATACAGAAAGGAGGGTTTGTGAAGAAAAATTTGGATGAACTGTGACTGTTCAGACCTACAGAAGAAAAAAACTTGAAATAATATCTGGAAAAAAATAGACATAAACATAATGTTCTTTTTAATATTTCAGAGCTTTAAAAAGTCCTTTATAAAAGGCCTGTTAACATCCATAGGAATTGTTTTCTCATTTCCAATTACTTCTTTTTTTTTTTTTTTACTTTTAACAGGTAAATTAAACCTATCTGATTGAGAGAGCTTTGAAAAGCTTGAGAGGAAGATTTTGATTCATCTCCTTTGAAAGTCCCTCAGAAGAGAATGAGGTGTTTTTCAAAAACATGTCTTTTGCAAAGATGTATAAAGCTGTGAGGGGAAACGAGATCTTATTCATATCTGTGCAGCTATAGTGAAGTCACCAGAATCCATTTGCATCAAAACTGAATCTAACCTGCATGTCTCAAATGAAGTCCAAGTCGAGCCTTGAGATCAGGTCCACAGAGGGATGTAGATGCTCTTGTCTCCCCCGCCTCATGGCTCAGGTCCTAGTTACACGCTTGGCTCCTCTGTGTGCCATCTGGGACTTGCTGCAGCCAGCATGCTGAGCAGGGACCTGCACAAATCAGCTAGTGAGAAATGCTTTAAAGAGCAGCATGTCATGCATTTTGCTTCTTTTGGAGGTTAGGCTCTTAACCCAGGCTGTTGTTCCTTTCAACAACGTAGCAAGAGGTCACCCTCCTCTTTTATCACACAGGAGAAAAAAGAGCAAGAGGTTGCAGTCATCACAATAACCTTTTGTCCTCTAATTCAGCAGCTAAAGCACTTCTCAGGACACAGGTTGCTCAAGGCTCTCGCAAGACGGTACCCTGGTGACGTTGCTACTGGTGAGGCTGGGCACTCCTCTGTTTGCCGGGTCACACACGCACAAAAAGCCTTCGAGAGTCATTGTGTTAAGAAGGACCACGATGCTCTAATCAGGTGCATGGGCTCCTCATGTGGGAAGACAGAGACAGGGACTTAACCCAGCTCTTAGGGTTGCTTATACATTATACATGATGTCTGCACTGGATAAAATTATTCAGTAGCTCCTAGGAAGGGCCTGAAACCAACCTGCACAGCTCTGTGGGGATGGCAGCCATTCTGGCCATTTGCAGAAGAAGGAATTTAGGGGTCTCGAAGATTTTACACACCTGAAAAATGATGTGGGGAGGAACTTTATATTATCCAGTCTCTACATGAACGTGGACTGGATCCTTACCTTTGGATGACATGGATGATCCCATTCAGTGCAAGAACTTCAATAGAAAAAAATAGTAAGCAGTCTTTACAACACGTTCTGCTTCACCAAGGAAATCTTCAGTATTATGCATGCATAGACTGCAGGACAATCCTTTCAGTCAAAACAGTAATTAAAAAAATACAGCTGTGTATGAAGTTATTCCTGACTGTTGATATTTATGCACAATGAATGCCTGACCAAAGTTTCAAAAAAATAAAGAAAAAATAAGAGAATATCAATGGGTTTGGGTGACATCCATCCCTTTGCCCCCTGCCCAATATACTGAAGTAGCATTCATGACTCTCCTAGGGGTTTTGTTTTCAAGGCTTAGTCCCATAAATGCTGGTTTATGTCATGAAGCACTGAGGCTGTCAGAGAGGTAAATAAATGTCATGTCTATTAGTGAGTGCCAACAGTAACTTGATTGCAACAAAGCCTCAGTTGTTGAATGTTTTTATGAATACCAATGTTATTCATTTTGCTCCTGGAATCCTGGAATCTCTTCTGTTTTGTTTATGCACATGCACGCACATTATATATAATATATATAGAAAGCATGAAGAGAAGAAATCTGGAATATTTCCCTCTGCAGTGTGATGGAGTTCAATTTACACAACGGTCATATGACCCACTTGCTTGTGAAGTCCTAGCACTTCTCATTTTTGAGTAGGATGCCTGTGAGAAGTTATCAAGAGATGAATGAATAGAGCATTTTCATATAGTAGCATTTTAAACCCATAGATATAGGCAATTAAAAAAGAGAGAATCGATTGCAGAATTGGAAGCATAATCAAATTTTTTGTTCCTTTTTTCATTTTTCTTCCTTTTCCTTGTTCTCTTTTACAGGAAGTTTTCTTCATTATAAAGCATCAGTGCTCCACACTGGGTGAGACAGTTCTGAGTCTTCACCTAAATTTATGTTTTATGAACTGTAAGTATTCTGGTCATTGAAATCCAGAGCTTCAGTTCCATGTTTTGGGCATCCTCTGCTGGTGCAGAAAGAGTGTCCTGGATTTTTTTGCAGTTCTTGATTACAAATGTATATTTCTTACATTATGAACTGGAAATTCAGGTGTCCAAGGAGTTTATCATCAATGACACAAAATATTTGAGAGCATTTTGCTGCCCTTCCTGTGTTTGCAGCCTTTTTCTTTTGTATTTTGATGAGAGTTTCATCTCATGTTCAGAGCAATACCTCCTACTGAAACCAATGAATGCTTTCATTGTGAGTAAGGCAGGCCCACGGAGGACCTTATCCAATAACACGAGTTTCTTTTTGGCTGGTTTCATGATTCGTGTTTCTGTATGTTCGTGCTTACAGGGAAGACTTGCTAATGCGATTTTATGTGACCTACACAGTTTTCTCCTGTGTCTTGACGGGGAGCCCCTACAGCCCTTTGTTGTGCCCAGCTTTATTGCAGTACTTTGGGGTCTATTGGACTGTCTCCATTAGAAAAGTCACGTCTGACTTGGTGTTCAAAGACTCATATTTGTTTATTAAAATGTGGCACTCAGGTCAATATTCTGTAAGCATGGCAACCCAGCCAGGATTTTCCTGTAACCTATTGGCATTATGTTCAATAGCATGATCCTGACAACAGATTTATCGCAACGTTTAACACTATGTCAGGTAACATCTCTCCTTCAGGTCAAAGCCTGATCCATTTTAGTGCAATTAAATTGTGCAGTCTAAAGGGCAAAATTCACCCTTAGACACCCTGTTGGCCCCTTGTGCCTTTTTCTTGAGGCTCAGCAGAGTTTGCACAGACACTTGCTTTCCCATTCACCTGGCTTACTGCCTGTATTTGCTGTTCCATTCAACCACATATAGACGTGTCCGACTGTTCCCAACATTGCGGGGTTTCTATATGTTGTAGGAGGAAGTCATGGACACTTCTTCAATTGTATGACGACCAAACAAACAACAGCAAGACTAATATTTGGCTCTGTTTGGTTAAGATGAATGGCATCTTAAAAAGTTCCATCATGTACAGTAATCATTATAATCATGTGGACAGCCCCTTCCTTAGCTTCTTTAGTCATGACTTTTGCCCTTTTTTCTTGATTGATAAGTGACAGCTTTGCATTCTGGACCTTGAAATATATATTTACAGTAGTCTAAGAAATTTGTCCTTAATCAAAGGAGGCTTGACTTGCCAGCACATCTTTAGAATATTATTGAGTAACTCATTAAAATGTTAATAGCTTCTGTCAGGATTTATTGATCCTGATGTCAGCTTTTCTCAGAATAAGAAATAAAGCTGATTTTTATCTTATCTTTAGACCATGCTGAGTGATCAGTACTTAAATAGAACAATGAGAAGTGCTTGAGTAGAATAATCAGCATCTAACACATGTATCAGTTCTGAATACAGACAGAGCCCTCCAGATAGATGAGAGTGTTTTATGTAGTGTGTGAAATAATATGTAATATAAGGAAAATGAAGAAGACACTTTATCTGGATGATTTTGACAAATATTTTTTTCTGCTGAAGCAAATAGAGGGAATACAGTCACATCAAATATTTTCTCTTGGATGAAAATTTTTTTAAACAACTTAGTAAAATAAAAGTATGAGTGCCCTTGTTGTTCATTGCATCCTAAGTTATACAAGTTAAATAATGACCAAATTCCATTCCACTGGATTTCTAGAAGACAAACATTTGATACAGAATATTTTCTGCTATTGTCACATTGTTTTGGTTATGTGTGGAACTGAACAAAAGACTGACTGACCTAGTGAAGGAGAGGGAGGGAAGGGTATTTGTTTTTCAAAGGCAGCTGCTAATCTCAGAATCTTTCCCACCATGAGCAATGTTGTCCAACAAGAGTAAAACAGCAAATCCCATGCTGACCCTAGCAGAGGCAGGATTGTCAAGTGTCAAGATGAATGAAAGAAATAAGAGAGAAGAATCTGTCTTTTATATCTTGCTTTAAAATGATTAAGTTGACCTTCATGAGGACACTTCTTTTGAGTACGTCAACAAGTATTTTACAGCATGTTCAGGACTCTTAACAGATGGGTATGATGTTGTGATGCTTTGCTAATTCAAAAGGACCCTGAAGAGAATATATAGAAATCTGTCCCTTAAAGGCTTGTTTAAGTAGCAGCCTACAAGGCAATTCCCTCTGAGCCTGGCGTGTAAGAGCCACCGTGTCCCATGTAAATATGCTGTCACCTTGTACCTGGAAGGTGACAGGCATTTACTAGCAAAAGGATTGGGGCATTGCAAACGGGCTAAAAAGTTAGCTGGCTGATTTTAAGCTGCATTGTGGTCAGCCTGTGAAAAGGCTACATAATGTAGGTGTCTGCAACAAAAAAGGCTTGGCCTTCTGATACAGGAAATTCTTTTAAATCCCATGCTCTTATAACTTAGAACTCAAAAAAAGACAGTGGGTTATTTAGTAGTTTATTTATAAGATAAGGGCAAGAGCAACCGCCAAGAGGGTGAAGACTGCCATAAAACTTAAAAAAATAATAATTTTAGGACATCCTGAGAGAAGCTTCTTTCTAAATCAGAAAGCCTTGTCTGGATATTAAGTATAGTCTGCAGTCAAGGAGAGTTTATAGGAGTTATAGTTCTGAGTGATATTGTTATGGACTTGGTCAACTTACCTTTTCATCAGATTAGTCAGCATAATAGGACTATGAAATCTGGCAAAACAGCCAGATGTCATCACATGCTTAGTGAATTTTAATCTGGCATTTACAGTATTTAAGAATATAATGTGAAAAACGCTAAAGGATGCCTAGTTTATGTGACTTGCGGTTCTGATTTTCATTAACACTTTTCTTGTGACAGTTGCCAATAAATCCTGGAATTACTTGCATTCCTTTAAAAGGAGGAAGGCAACAGCTGTGAGGATGCAGACAAGAAACATTATTTGGTATATGGTGAATAGCGTGCACTTCTGAAACCTGGTTGAATCCTTAACGTAACATATTAATTGTTTGTGCATAAAGTACAATCTTAATAACATTTGTCCAGAGTGACACTTATACATTAAGGTCTTCGATATGCAAACACTTAAGCTTATGGGTAATTTTACATTTATGTGTAATCCTGTTCGATATGCAATATAAAGTTGCTCACATATGTAAGTGACTTTAGGATCAAGGTCAGGGTTTATAGAGTGATTTGAGATTCCTCAGGATAAAAATGCCATCTAAATGTAAAGATACTGTTTGTTAGGCATTAGTATTTTACAGACAGTAAATTTAATGGGCCTGATTTTCATTTACCTTTACAGTCAGATGAGGGATCTATTTTGGAAAAGTCACCACTGTGGGGGAAGAAAAACAATAGCCAGGAAATTGCTAATGTTAATGTGATGTAAAGTCAAGCAACCATTTCAAATCTCGTTTAAACTTTGATTCAGGAAGGGCCTGAAACATGCGCTTAATTTTAATCATGTCAGCAGTCCCAGCAGTCAGTGAGGCCACTTAAAATTAGGCGTATTCTGCCTGCATGGAGGCCTCAGTCAACAGAGTACAAAATACATTACCATTTCTCGTCCGAATTGCCTGTGCCCATCTTAATGGATGGATGGTCTTCTCCCAAAACACAATGACAGAATTGATATTTAATGGAGCAGAAAAACTTCTCTGCTGAACTGAGTCAAATGAGATTTTGCTGAGGGGAGAGAGAGTCTCATCCTTTGAGAGGCATATATTTTAGAGGGACTAAGACAGAAGATCAGGCAAAATGCCTAATGTAGGTGTTCTGAGGAATTAAGCGTAGCACTCTTGATGGCTCATACTGGGTACCCACGCTCCTAACTTAACTGTCTATGCTAAACACCTAAAGTAAGAGGGCATCAACATTTTCCAGAGAGGTTCATCTGTCTTCTGCTACACCCCAGGGCAATGTGTTGTGTCATATAATTCATCTGTGCCAGCAATAAATAATTGCATCAAAGAATTCACCGCAACCGTGCAAAGCCAAAGGCTCCTTCAGAACCACCTTCCTTTCAATGGCACTATTCAAATTATCTGTATTACTCTTCATTTTAAGAATTAACCTCTCAAGGGAGCTACTTTGAATGCCCACTTAAAACAATATCCCCTTGCGTATTGAATTCAAAAATAAAGTGTACATTCTGGCTTTTTATAGCACATATTTATAAATAAGACATGGTCACAGTACATATTTTGCACTGTCATTTTTAAATGCTGTGTGATCTAGAATTTGATGGGGTTTGGTTTTTTTCCACAAACACAGAGATCAGAAAGAATGATTTGTGCTGTTTATAAAGTAATGATGTGCAACTTAATGTTCTGCATCACCATTCATATGTGTATTTATATACGTGTGTATGTGTAGAGATATTTTTATATATTGTGAACATGTTTTTATCCTTGTATCTTTAAAAAGATTGCTCGCAACAGAAAGGATCACACAATTCTTCAGGTGTCTGCATTCTTTTGAAGAACCCATTAAAATAAATCTGCTTCTGACACTCAAGGACTTAAAGAACCATTAGTGTGGTTTGGAGTCTTTTTTTAACTTTTTTTGGCTTAAAATTGGCAAGATGTATTTATTTAGCTTACATATATTTTCTCCCAATAGGGAACTAAGTATTGTACATGATTGCAGCTAAAAGAGGGGACTGGGAAACAAGAATGTTTTTTGAACTTTGTAAGCATCTTCCTGCAAGATCTGGGACAATTTGGTAGGTTTTAAGATCAGAAGGGATTGTTACAATTTTCTCTTCTCTTTCTCAGAGATCTCCCTGAATCTCTGGTGGGATCCAGGCCACCCATGGGACTTGTGTGTGTTTAGCCTCATGGGAGTGGTATGAAAGTTGAAGAGCTAGAAATAAGACTTGGGCTTTTTAACTCAACATGCTTTGTATCTATACATCTGAGTTAATCTTAGAGGCATCAAGTTATGGGAAATTTATCATATTCCTTAGTAAAAATTGCCTTATTCCTAGGTTGAACTCTACATCATGCAGCTGGATACCATGTGCCTTCAGTAGGATGGACAAGGTACCTCCCTGGGATGATACTTTCTCACAGCACATTTCCAACAGAGAAATGGGGAAATTAAGGCACCCAGATTCAGTTATTATTCCTAGCCTTGGGTCTGCTGCATGTTTGTGATCCTAGCCTTATGCTTTTTTTCTCAATAATGACTTTCAAAACCATGGGTAAAATCTCCTATAATTGTAGGAAACATATTCAATTTAAATTTAATAGGGTAAAAAAAGTATCATGCATGAATGCAGGACTACTTTAGACCATATTATTTTCCACTGCGTCCAGGCTTTCACATAAAAGGTTCACTCTCTTAATTTACTCTCTTAATTCATAGTTTACAATAGTTTCTAAATGATCTGGTTAGGAGCAGTTACAACATTTCTTCAGGATGTTATCAATGTAGGAGGTTAGTCCGTTGTCCTTACCAGCACTGCAGAAGTTCCCAGCACTGCAGAAGTTTCCACCCCTGTGAGTTTCTGTCCTGGTTTCAGCTGAGTTAGAGTCACTTTTCTTCCTAGTAGCTGGCATAGTGCTGTGTTTTGGATTTAGCGCAAGAATAATGCTGATAACACACTGATGTTTTAGTTGTTGCTAAGTAATGCTTAGACTAGTCAAGGACTTTCTTTTTCAGCTTCCCATGCTCTGCCAGGTGCACAAGAAGTTGGGAGGGGGCACAGCCCAAGATAGTTGATCCAAATTGACCAAAGGGCTATTCCATACCATATGACGTCATGCTCAGTATATAAACCGAGGGGAGTTAGCCGGGGGGCAGCGATCGCTGCTCGGGGACTGGCTGGGTGTCGGTCGGCGGGTGGTGAGCGGTTGCATCACTTGTTTTCTTTTCCCTGGGTTTTGTTTGTCTCTCTCGTTCTCCTTTTCATTAAAATTATTATTATTATTATCATTATTATTATTACTATTATTATTATTTTATTTCAATTATTAAACTGTTCTTATCTCAACCCGTGGGTTTTCTTACTCTTGCCCTTCCGATTCTCTCCCCCATCCCACCGGGGAGGGGGAGGGTGAGCGAGCGGCTGCGTGGTGCTTAGTTGCCGAGTGGGGCTAAACCACGACAGTTTCCAAGGTCAGGAAAGTCCATGGAAACAAAGTAAAAAGCTCCACAGTTTAAATTCTAAATAAATCTCTACCTTCATTTAGTAATTTACCTATCTTGATCCTTACGAGAATATGTATACAAATCTTACTCATGTAAGGCTTAAGCAACAACTTGTGGCTTAAGCAACAACACAAAAAAATGCTGTTGATAAATATTCAGCTGACCATGGCATGGCCCATGCAGCTTGGTAATCATTCACTCCTTAAACTCAACTTCAGAGCCCACAAATAATTTTAAAAGAGATCTTAAAAATATTTTACCAGAAAAGACTGTGAGCATTGAAATTTTGCGGAACATAATTAGGGATGTGAAAATATTCCTCAATAAAAATATTGCAAGGATATTTTTTATTCCATCTCCTTTAGCTAAAATTTGCTTCCAAAGATTCCACTTTCCACCTAATCCAAAAGGTTGCATTTTAAGTGATTTCTCAGCAAGAACACTGTGTCTAACAGGGCAGCAGGAAAGAGACCTTCTTGGGGAGAACAAGCACCTTGATAAAAGAAGGCATTTCTCTTTAGGGAGGGACATTTCCTAGGGTGTCTGTGGGGTGAACATTTACACTGTAAAAATTGCTGGAAAAGCCTATGAAGCTTAACCAAATCTGCTCTAGCAAAGATGCTACCGCTGACTCAGGGGGCAAAGTGTCAGATATTTTGTGTCCCTGAAAACACTTGAGAGTTTGTGCCCATGACCTCGAGTGTCTCAGACCAAATCGCTGAGGCGGACTGCTGCTGATTCGTTCATAACAGGATGCCTCATCCCTGGAAACATTCAAGGTCAGGTTGGACGGGGCTCTGAGCAACCTGATCTAGTTGAAGATGTCCCTGCTCACTGCAGGGGGGTTGGGCTAGATGACCTTAAAGGTCCCTTCCAACCCAAAGCATTCTATGAGTCTATGATTCTATGATGTGTCACTAATAACAACACCGCACGATCCATCCAAGCCACTCGTTTATACACAGGCAATCTAACCATTTCTAACAGTGAGCAGTAATTCCTAAATGCATTTCTCTCTCTCTTCTGGTTGCATAGGTGAGGTAGAGGATAAAGGCATGCTTCACTGGATGCTTACAACAACCAAGCAGACAAAACTGATGCTAGGAAAATCTGATTGGTTTATTTTACCTGCTATCCCATAAAAAGTGGTAATTGACATTTTAATGCATGACATGTTGCATTCCTTCATAATGCTACAGTAATTGAATACACATGAAACTGTAGTGCACTGGGTGACCCTGGAGTGTGCCACACACCTGGAAGCAGTGAAGTTCAATTAATGTGTCATTGCTACTAATAACAGCTACTAGTGAGAACCTCCAGCCAGTTGCTACACCAGAGGAAACAGTAATCCTTGTATTTAGACAGATAGTATACAGTAAACACCAAGGATCCATTGTTTACATGCAGAGCTGTTTTGGATCAACAGTTAAAATCTTGTTCTCCTAGTAACTTGATTTTTCACTAAATTGCACGATGTAATTTACCACCACCCTGCATTTGTCCAGCTTTGCGTGCAAAAATTTGTAGATACTAAAATAAAATCAGCTGAGAGCCATTAGTAGACTAAATCAAATAGTTCTGAGACAAAGGTTCATGCAATAAGAAGAGGACATAAATCACACACTTGCACAGAAAAAACAATGGTAAAATGGCCTTAAGGATTTGATTTAATCTGTCAAACCCCAGGAAATTTAGAGTTAAGAGTTGAAACTCCTTCCTTAACTTGCCTTATTGTTAAAATCAAGTTATCAAAAGTCCTACATTAAGCATATGCATATATAGACGTGCATACAGAAACAGTCTGAATATTTTCTTCATTTAGCTTACAAAAATAGAGGACATCAAAACCAAAAGTGTACATCTGTGGTGGACCAGAACAGAGGCAAGCAGGGTTGAAGTTCTCCTGTTTAATATTTCAGCATCAGGTCTGATTTCATTAAATAGTAAACATGGGGCTCTTGAGACAAGTTATGTGTCCTAGGTGCTGAACCTAAGAAATTATTAAACCATTTAACCAAAAGCTCATAGGGAAGAAAAGATCATTCCAGTATGGCCTGCTTCCACAACATCTCTGTCCTTGCTAGGATTACGGAGTAGGATATCAAGTTACAAACATTACATCATTTGAAAAAGCCTCCACTGACTGAAAGCCATGTTAATACTGAAGACCATGAGGTTGATTCATGAGGAGTTTAGCCTCTTCACAGGAACCCTGTTTGCAGTATCAGACCTGTGCATTTTTACTGGTGTTGAGACAAATCTCAGAGGAGTTGTAGTTTCTGGTTGAATAATCCCCAAAGATAAAACATCTTATTGAAAATGGGTTTGAACTTCTGCAGAGCTTCACTCCTCTTCTAGCACCTATCATCACCACATCTATTTTATTTCTCCAATCATGCTGCTCTCTCATCTTAGATTTGTCTAAGATTTATCTGTCAGCTTTATCTGCCCCTAAATTCATTTCAGCTCTCTGGCTGATTCTCTCAGGCTTTCATGATAAATAATATTCTCTGTGTTCTTCATGCTCCTATTTCCCCTCACTGCTTTTATATGTCTCGGTTTAAAGTCTGTCCTACTGACCTGCCTGAAATCCCATAAGTTTATGGAATTAGAGTACAAACTTCCTCAGCAATGGGTCTCTAATAGTCAGTCAAGCACTGGGTAGGCAGTTGGGAGAATATTTATCTTGTATTAATTGCACAAATATTCAGCTCGGTCTAAGATCCTCTCCAGTTTTGTGAACTATCTAGTCCACGCTGCAGGTGTTCAGAGGGTTAGAGACATCGCTGTAATCAATCCCACTGTGGGTATTTGCACTGTCCGATACTTGCAATTTATTCAGGGTAAACAGTTGTCTGCCAACCCCCACTGCAAGAAGGTTTCCCAAGATATGCTAATAGCATGTCTCCGGTGCTGGAGAAACCCTGAAGTAGAGAAAGCTTGAAAAAAAATATACGGAAAAGGTTCTGAGTTCAAAATGGAGGAAAGAGGAGAAAAGCACTTTCTGAATTTGATTTTATATTGGGTAGCAGGAGGCAAAGAGATAAAAGACTTTCTGAAACCGTTAAAGTGATAAAACAAGTCTTTGGAGACAACAGTATGTACCAGTTTCTGCTGATGGAGGGAACCTGCTGTTTTCTTCTTTCAGAAGAGAAATAAATTGCATTTCTGGAAATGCAAGAAAATTCTACATAGGTTTAGGGGGAAGGAGGGGTGGAGGGGGGGTGTCTTTCTTTCCATTGCAGCATCGTGGCATTGGGAGACGTGGGCCCGAGAATCTTATTTGGCTGAGGTTTGTTGTATGGAGATTGTTATATGAGAACAGATGCTCTCAAGAATGTTCAGAAACTCCTAATATGTAGCACCAGAAAACGGTACAATAATTTCATATATTGCTCCATAGCAACGTGAAAACAGATTTCTCTTGGGGTTTTTTTAGATAGGAAAATATCCAAAAAAATACTTCGGAGACATAAAGCTAGGTGTTGCAGCTCCTCATAAATAATCCAAATCCTAACATCATTTCCGAACTCAGTGTTAGCTACCTAAACTGCTGTGGGATTGGGCTCTTCCAAAAAGAATGCATTAAAAAGCTGAGCAGTGAAACACATAAGCTAGCCACGAGGGAGATGTTAAGGGAGTCAGCTGGTTCTTACAGCTTTCTTCCTACCTCAGACTTAGACATCTTCCTCATCATGAGGTTCCCTGACTGGGATTTTCTTCTAACGTTTTCATTTGGTTTGTTTGTTTGGGTTTGGGGTTTTAAAAGAAAAAGCAAAAGAAAACACTGTTTGAGCTCTAAGACTGGAGACAGAACACCAGTTTTCTTCATCTTCCTGCCATAGCACAGAGTGGTCCTGAATTCATGAAATAAGGGGAAAGTTCAATTGTCTTTGAGGAAGTTCAAACTTTTACCGCCATCTTTTCAACAACAGCAGGATATAAATGGGGCTGAGACTCACAGTCCCTCTTGTTTGCACTGGGCTGCTCTGTCTAGAAAAACTAAAGAAAAGGGAAAAAAAGAATGTGACCCTAGCCTGCTTGGCAGGGCAGTTGGCTGGGAGAAGGGCCTGCACCTCATCCTATTCCAAAGACTTTTAATGCATTTATGTGCAATGCCTGTTCCTAAATAATATACATTTAAAACAAACAAACAAAAAATCTTTTGAAAAGACATCGAAGGTTTGTCCCTTCCCCAGTAAATCTTGATTCTTCTATGCACAATGAAGTCATTTCAGTAGGAGAGCACCCCACACACACACTCAAGTGGACAACAGTCTGGTACCTCGAACATACTCTTCATAGACAAGTGTATTGGGTTTGCGTGGCTAGGTTTTGGGAGCGGGGGGGCTACAGGGGTGGTTTCTGCGAGAAGTTGCTAGAAGGAGCCACAGAGCCAATGCCAGCCAGCTCCAAGATGGACCCGCCGCTGGCCAAGGCTGAGCCCATCAGTGATGGTGGTAGCGCCTCTGTGATAACATATTTAAGAAGGGGAAAAAAACCTGCACAACACCAGCAGCAGTCAGAAGAGAGGAGTGAGAACATGTGAGAGAAACAACCCTGCAGGCGCCAAGGTCAGTGAAGAAGGAGAGGGAGGAGGTGCTCCAGGCGCCAGAGCAGAGATTCCCCTGCAACCCATGGTAAAGACGATGGTGAGGCAGGCTGTCCCCCTGCAGCCCATGGAGGTCCACAGTGGAGCAGATATCCACCTGCAGCCCGTGGAGTACCCCATGCCGGAGCAGGTGGATGTGCCCAAAGGAGTCTTTGACCCCATGGGAAGCCCACGCTGGAGCAGTCTGTTCCTGAAGGACTGCACCCCCTGGAAGGGACACACACTCGAGCAGTTTGTGAAGAACTGCAGACCGTGGGAAGGACCCATGTTGGAGAAGTTCATGGAAGACTGTCTCCCATGGGAGGGACCCCACACTGGAGCAGGGGAAGAGTGTGAGGAGTCCTCCCCCTGAGGAGGAAGGAGCGGCAGAGACAACGTGATGAACTGACCATAACCCCCATTCCCCAGCCCCTGCACCGCTTAGGGGGAGGAGGTAGAGAAAATCAGGAGTGAAGCTGAGCCCGGGAAGAAGGGAGGGTTGGGGGGAAGGTGTTTTAAGATTTAGTTTTTATTTCTCATTACCATACTCTGATTTGATTGGTAATAAATTAAATTAATTTTTCCCCAAGTCAAGTCTGTTTTGCCTGTGACAGTAATTGGTGAATGATCTCTCCCTGTCCTTATCTTGACCCATGAGCCTTTCGTTACATAGTCTCTCCCCTGTCCAGCTGAGGAGGGGAGTGATAGAACGGCTTTGCTGGGCACCTGGCTTTCAGCCAGGGTCAACCCACCACAGCAAGAGGCTTGTGGTTGAATCCCTTTGGACAAAGGAGAGAATTGAGTCTGGATATTCACCATCATATCTGAGTGATCTATCTCGTGTGTAAAACAAGGACATCTTCTCCTGTTGATCATGGAGAGGAAGATGCTTTCAGTGTATTTTCACAGTGTATTTATTGACTGTGTTGGGCTCAGATCAAAGGAGAGAAACAAAGAAATACTTGCTTCCTCGTTCTGCATGAGGTACCATGCTAGCTCTGCCCTGCTGAGGCTGAGGTGCGACTGGGGGTGTGTTTGGGGAGCTGAAATGGTGAAAATCAGGCTTTAGTTACATCCTTAACTAGCCAGCAACTGAGTGGAAGTGTTCAGCATTCCCATTTTAGACTTCAGCATCTGCATTCTTCCTGAGTCCCTTTCTGGATCTGGCCTTGAGCTCCGAAACTGAGAGCACTTTCAAATGGCATCCAGTGACTGAAGTGTCTAATTCTTTGGTATTGGTGGGTCTTGGGGATCAAATTTCCGGATCAGTGCCTAAAGGTCAAACGGATCGTTTTAGAGGGCAGTATCTTCTGAGTATCTTTCTGATGTTAACAGAGACTGAATTTAGGTCATCTTTGTTCAGTTAAGATCGAACATATCCCAAGTTCCCGTAATAAAAGCATGGAAACCTTGACAATATGAACCCTGACAAAGGAAAAAGGCATGCAAAGTTATAGACAAAGCTGGAAACAATAATGAGAAACAGCAGTGAGTTCCTATACTGACTAGCTCCACTGTCAGGTACGTTTGCTGACTGACTAGCAGCTCAGATACGAAACCTGCTGGAGTGAGTTTGTTGAGGGGTGAGTTACTGATACAAGCAAATGCCTTGTGTGCCCATGCAGGATGTTTTTGAAATGTTTCAGCGTCAAATGTAATTGCATTGTGGCGATTACTGTCCAAATGGCATAACTTTTCAATCTCACTGCTGCTGGGGCAGCTCATGGTGACCAGAAGAAAACAACTGTCTGGTTTTATATTGGAAAGACATGAGCGGAGGCAAGGAACATCCCTTGCATTCTGCCTTCGGTGAAGTCAGCTCATGTGGGCTCCTTACACACTCACATAGCCTTGACTCTGCAAGGATGAAGGTTGGGAGACTTGCAACCCATTTCAAACAAAACACCATGGTGTGAGGCTATTCTCTGCTCTGTCTTTTGAACCAAAAGGGATCACATCCATTGAAACCACACCACCAGTTCCCCAAGAGCTGAGCTTGTGAGTCCTTGTTTTTCCCATGCCCACGCCAGACCTCCCCAATCAGCTCGACTGCACTAGCAAGGAGACAGACCCCCTCTTCCCACTCTTCTCAGTGTCTTGTCGTGCCTTGCTGAGGCTGCACTGCTGTGAGTATTCCACGCTGTTTTAAGCTAATGGCTTGGAGAGATGGCTGGCATACCTTCATTTGCAGGGCTGAGGTCTTAAGTTCACAAAAGCAACCTTCACTAGAACCTCTGCTTCCCTTCTCCATCCCCTCTCCCTTGCAATAATGCCCCAGTCCCATGTGAATAGCTTATTCTTGACTTAAATTTCTCTGCCTGTGCATGGTAAAATACCTATTTAGAAAGAAGCTATTACTTGTGTTACAAAGAGTTTGATGGACAAATGCAAAAATATTGAATCAGGAAGTTACAACAAACCAAAAGCACGGTAATTAGCAAGAGCATATACATTTGCTTCTGAATGTGCTTAGAACATAGTAAAACATCACATAATGATGTATAAATAGTGTTTTCCATTCATCATTTCTAAATCATGACTAAAGTATTTATAAACTTTACCATAAAGTATTACCAAAGTTCTTCTGACAGCCATTATATAATATATTGAATGCCAAGCAGCACAAAATACCACCAAAAAAGAGAGATGTTTTTGCATCAGAATTCCTCTATTCCTCACAGATCCATTACTCATCTCCACTAGATTAGTCACACTATTCATATAAGTGGAGGGCCACTGAGAAAACGAGTTCAAGTCACTGAACATAACTTTAAAAAAGTAAATAAAAATACTTAACATTGACTTTCAGAATGTTCAAAGGATTTCAGACAAATAGAGCAAAAACGCTCCACTGTGTGCTTTTCATACTAAGTTTTTCCTATTTCTTCAGCCTAGAAGCTTCCTCTCTATGATTGATACATCCCCTCTCCTGTTTACAAGGACAGCTTTCACCTTTTAAACTATCTACTGTAGTTAAAAGAAATATGGTTTGCAGCTTAGATTAGCAGAAGCAAATGTTTGGTCATGAAAGTCTGGGCATCATAATTAATATAACTTATCTGAGTTTTATGAAAATGCTTTCAGAAAATTCATTAAATTCCAGGTCCAGTTGGAAAAAAAATGAGGTTGGCCTTACAAAATAACTTTATTCTCCTTAGAAAACTAAATTGAAAACCTGACCCAAACATGAACATTCAGTGGTTTTAACTTAGACATATTTTTTGCAAATGTCATCCATTTGGATCAGTCCATCAACTCTGACAGCTCCTGCAGTGTTGCACGCCTATATTATCACTGTACATTATGTACAGGCACTGTGCATTATGTACACTGTGTACCTTTTCTACATCATGTACAGGAAAAAAAAAAAAAACAAATTTACTAGTTCTAAGGAAAAAAAAATCCTCTTGTTTCATTTTTAAACAGCAGGTATTTTTCTGGATAGTTAGCTCAAGCCGCTTTTGACAAACTCTAAAAATGCTATCTGAGTAACGAGAAAGAACATTGAGTTTTCCTTCCCTCCACTCTGATTAGAAATGGGATCCACGCCCCAGCTGGATATTTCCAGTTCATGCCCAGTAGAAATAATTTTCTGTCCGATTGCCAAACGTTGTCCCATGTGGCCAGCAAAGGTTGGACAATAGCAGTAATACAGCTTCAAGTAAAGAGCTGAAAACGATCCCCTGCAACCGGAGGCCTCAGTTCTGCGTAGTGTAATAATTCTAGCACCATGATTTAACTTCCTTTTTTTCCTTTCAAGTATTCAGTGCAAATTAATCGTATTGTCAATGCTTACATTTCCTGCCTTACTTATTTGTAAGGACATGTTCAAGTGGCATACTAGAAGGTTGATCCTGCGGTCTATACTTAACTAGTAATCCTCATGCACACTAGTAACCCCATTGAATATCAATATAAGATTGTGGTGCCAGGGAAAGTTAAACAAATCCTGAGGAATCTGTTTTATTAGCGTTTATAGGATTTGTGTGTGAGTGTGTGTGTGTATACACCCACACTTGGGAACAGTAGTTACAGGGAAAAAAAATATAAGGGATTCCTCCGGGGACGATAAGCACTGCTAGTTCTTGAGCTCATACCAGCGCTGATGTTGCAGCCTGCAAATGGCAAAATATCTGATGATATTTTCTTTCCTGAGGAACTCGGTGGCTTTTCTCACAGTTAATACGTTAGCTGAGCACATCAGACAAAAGTTAAGACCCGCACTGCGCTTGGCCCCACAGCCCCATTTTCCCCAGCCTGGACTGGTTCAGCATTGCATGTGATTATACGAGTGTACGAGACCAAGAAACACGGGGAAAAGTACGCGAACGTGGAAGACGAAAGCCACGGCCCTGCAAAGGCGCCTGTCGCAAGGGCTGACCGGCTGGCACCGCGACCGCTCCCACGCACACGGGGGGACGACAAGCCCCGGCCTGCCCCTGCCTGGGCCCTTCTTCCCCGCCGCCGTCCCCACCGAAACACGCCGACCTCTGCAAACCGTGGCCGAAGCGTCCCTGGAAACCTTCCCCCGACCCCGGTTCCCGGCCAGGGCAGCCGCCGCCGCCGCCCGGGAGGGCTGGGAGGCGGGCGGGGGCCGGGAGGGGAGCGGTGGCGGGGCTGCCCGCCCCGCTGCGCACCGGGGGGGTGTCCCGCCTGTGCCGGGACCCGCTCCGCCCGCGGGACGCTGCTTGCGTCTCCTTCAGGATTGCCAAAAAAAGGCGTTAAACCCCTCGTTTTGAGCTTCTCCTTCGTCAGCGCCTCCCCCGGGATCTCGCCTCCGCGCCCCGGGGTAAAATAAGCCCCTCGGGTTCGACCCCAAGCGCCGGCAGCCGCGCCGGCGCGACGCGGACACGCGTGGGCTGCGCGCCCGGCTGCCCCCGCCAGACGCCTCCCTCCGCGGCGGCGAAATGCCCCGCGGTGGCCCACCCGCGTAACCCCCACACACACGGGCCGTGGGGCGCGCAAGGGCTCGGCCCCTCCGCACAAGCCCCGGTGACTCCCGGCGCGCTGCAGCCGGGCAATACGCGATTCGCTGCCGACAGAGTTTGTTTGTGGGGTGGTGGTTGGTTTTTTTTTTTCCCCCACACGTTTTCCCCTTTATTTTCCATTTTTAGTTTAAACCTTTGGAGGAAAAAAAAAGCAAAATGTTCCCCTGCGCTACAGCTCACCTGAGAAAGAAACGCTCTCCCTTTACCTCCCACCCGGTGAAGAGTTTCCCTCTCGAACCACGCAAAAGGGTCGTTAAATAACAGTGGGTTTTGTGTGCGCCCAATTTATGATTCAGCAATAACGTATGAGTGAAAAATATGATCTGAATATTTAAATAACTGATTGTTTCATTTATTCTCCTTATTCTCCTTATTCTCCTTATTCTCCACTCCTGGCATGGAGTTTCTTATTAAAACGGACGGAGGGAAGCCCTTCCCCGAAGGTCCCTGCAGTCACCTCGGACTCACCGAGTTGAATATTGCGAACCCACCTCGATAGGTTTGGCCACCCTTGTAGCAACGTGATTTTTCTTTTTCTGTCGGGATGATGTTGCAACCATTCGCAAACCTGCCCTTCCTCCAAACCACCGTCATCTGCTAGGAACGTGACGTTCTCCCCTCTCGCTTTCCCTTGAGACCAAATCGCTCGTCCCTATATATTGTTTACAGGACACAGAAATGTCCCATAGAGTTTCCTTCTCGGGGTTAGCGATCGCGGAGCTTGTTGTATCGGCCCCGTTAGGACCTGCCCTGAAATACAGCTACTTTTCCGTATATATATATTTTATATATATATAACATATTTTTTCCCCCGTATAATTTTTTTTTTTACCTCTGCTATTGAGTCCAGTTTCGGCGGCGGGCGGAGGTGGTATTGAATTTTGAGAAATTCCCCGAGAGGCTGAAGTTTCTTTTCGACTGCTGTTTTTTCTAGATTAACTTTGGTTTGTTTTGCTCGGCGAAAAGTCCCAGGCGGAGCATGCCCCCGTAAAAAGAAAAATATAGCGGCGGGTTTAATCGCCGACTACATCTGCCGTCCCCAAGCCTGCGCCAAGCGTCCCCGTGAGAGGGGTACCCTTGCGAGAGGGGGTGCGGGGCTGCTCCTACTTTGCGGGTAAAAAGGGCAGCGCGGGAGGGTAAAACGGGTCACACTGTCCGGGCTCCCCTGCGCGACCGTTTCGCTCGGGTTTCCTTGACCTGGAAGCCAGCTCTAGCCTAAATCCCACCCAGGACGGCGGGGAAGAGAGCCTGTTCCCGATCCCCGCCGTCCTCCCTGCAAAAGCCGCTTTACCCCAGACGCGCCCGCCGAGGGACGGGCGCGGTGCCGCGTACCTGAGCCAGGAGGGGGGCGGATTTGGGACGGGACGGGGCAAGAGGCCGTGCGGGCACGGCCCGGGGCCCGTCGGGGCGCCGCTCCCCTCTCCCCACACTCGCCCCACGTTTCGATCAGCAAATGCAGAAAGTACCCCAGCCTCCCTACTCGCCATCCCCCGGGCGCGGTGAGGCAACCGGCTTCCCCGGGCGGCGGGCTCCCGCCGGGCAGCTGCGGCGCGTCCCCGCGGGGGCGGCCCGGGAGGGCAGAGCCGGGGCAGCGGTGCCGGCGCGGGGGGCCGCGCAAGTCCCGCCCGCGGAGACGGGGCCTCGGCCGGCGGCGGGGAGGTTAAAGAGCGTGGCCTTTCCCTCGACAACGCCGGGCCGGGCCCTTTCTGGTGTAATGGGATAATTACAGAGGGGCGGGAGAGCTTAAGCAAACACACTCGCCCGCCGGCCAGGCCTCTCCCGGGGATTAATATTAAGGACCGGTGCATTGTGTTTTGCAAACGGGCGATCCCAGCCCCCCTTGGCCCCCTCTCCGTGTCCGCGGTTGTGGAGCCGCGTCTCGCCGGGCTCTGCCCGCCGCCCTGCCTGGTCCTTCCTTTTCTTCGCACCGCGGGCTCTCTCTTCACTGCTTTAGCCGCCGGCTGCAGCCCAGCTCCCTCCGCACAGCCGGGATGGTGATGGGGCCACGCGTGCCCGTGCGCAGCCGGCCCGCGGGGCAGCTTTTTGCCAGGGGCGCTGGGCAGGGCTGGTTCACCGTGGGGGTGGGTGTATGTACGTGTGCGCGTGTGTCCCCACGCCTGTGCCCCTCGCAGCAGCGCGGCGGTACCCTCGAAGCGCGAAGGGCTCCCTGTCCGGGCCCGGCTTAATCCTGTCGCTCGGGACATGACGCTGGCGTGGAGAGGGGGGACCCAGGCATCGTTCTTGTTTTAGCGGCCGCTGTGACAAACTTCTCAAAAGCCGACCTCGAGCCCTGCAATTACAGCCCTGTGAGCGCCGTGTCGCCCGGCTCTGCCCACGCCGGGGTGCGGGGGGCCGCCGCCGGGTCTCCGCCACCTGGAGGGAGGGGGCCCGGGGGCGCCGGCAAAGCCCGGGCGCTCGGGGAGTTTCTTAACCGTCCCCCGGCGAGCGGCTTCGGCTGCTCCGGGGCTAAGCCCTGGTCATCGGCGGCCCGCCGGAGAGCGGAGAGTCACGTCGGGGGCTGACGAGCCGCGGCGGCCGGCACGGCACCGGCGGGGAGGGCAGCGGGGCAGGAGCACCCCTGGCAGTGCCCACCGCCTCCCCCGGAGCTCGGCGCCGCGCTTCCCCTCTCCCCGCACGCAGCAGTGCGAGGGGCCGCGTATAAATACATATGCGTGCGTGTGCCTTTGTAAATGTACCCATGTGTGCACATGTATGTATGCACACACACGCGTGTAACTTATATGCAAAATGTGTATAATGTGTATATCTAGTATAAATGTGTGCTGTATATACGTATGCATGTACACATGTGATACACACACGCGTATGTATGCGTATGCAGGTACATTTTCCCCCTTTTATCCAGTGCAAAAACAACGGGGGAAGGTGCTGGGGTGAATTAATGGCGGTGCAGTGGATCTGGTGAAGGAGGTCCCACGCGTGTTGCGGCCCCACTCATGTCCCGGCCCCCCTCTGGCAGTCCGGTGCCGGTTGGGGGTACGAGGGCCCCCCCCGGCGCCGCGGGGTCACGGCCAGTGCACTGAGCGCGTACGTGAGCGACGGCAGGTTACGGGGCAAGGGGGACGTGGGTCTCCGCCGGCGCTCCGCGGCCGCTTAGGGAGGTCGCGGGGAGCGGGCTCGGGCTGCCGCAGCAAACGGCCCCCGCCCCCGGCTCCCCCCTCCCCGGCCTCCCGTCCCATCGCAAGTGCTAATTGCGGCTCTTTTCTGGCTCCTCTGTATTTGGGTCCCTCGGAGGGCGCTGCGCGGGAGGACACGTCACGGATACGTTATCCCCTCCCCTCTTGAGGCTCTCCTGGCTTTCTGCAGCCTTTGCTAAAGAATTAACCGAGGGGTCCACTTCAGAGCTCCTTCTGCCCCTGGAAAACAAAAAAAAAAAAAAGGAAAGAAAAAAAAAAGAAAAAGGGAAAGGAAAAAACAAAGCGGAGATATCCGTGCTTTCAGGCGAGGAGCGTGGCGGCTAGGATTTCCGAGAGGAGGGGAATTTTACCTTCGATCCTTGCTGTATGGTGAGGATCGCTGCTCCTTGCGGGAGGTGAATATAGCAAACCCTCCCTTCGCCTTTGAAAGGCATGTCTATGCGAAAGAGCCACCGCTTTGCTCTTTAAATACGTGACAAATAATAATAATAATAATAAAGAAACAATTCTTGATCTTGCAAATTCTTTTTCTTTAAAAGGAGGGGGAAAAAAAACAACAATAAATAAATCCGACAAAATCAAACCCGCGCCTTTGCCAGCGCTCGGACTTGTTTGGAAAGAGACAACGCTGAAGTGGCACTGGTCCCGAGGAAAACGGATCCTTTAATTTGACTCCGCATGAGAACCACATTTGGAGCTGGGCGCAGCGGCCGGAGCGGCGGGAGCAGCCCCGCGGCCAGCAGCCCCCCGTGCCCGCAGCCCCGCCGCCAGCC
>VYZW01046817.1:2080-65162 GCA_013401315.1 Balaeniceps rex
GCATGAAAATTTAAAGCCATGAGAGCATCAGGTCCTATAGAAAAGTAGTTGTTCATTGTGAATACCTGTAAGACAGGACTTCTAGTTATGGTCTTATTAAGTATCATTATTAGGATTTAAAAGTCACAGTGTTTAATGGGAAGTAGATAACCAGCAAAGTAAGTATAAATATGCAGGTATTCCATAGAATCCATATTTATACTTGCCCATACCTTTGGTTTCCTCAAGTTGTAGTATCCTTTGTTTGTTACTTGTACCTTCCATCTGAAAAACAACAGCCATTACTTAGACTCATGACAGACAGACTGTTCTCACTTAGCATCAAAGCTGTAGTTAGGAATCTCATATCTATACTGGGACCAAGTGAAAAGATTCAAATTTAGTTAAATTACGAAAGAGTTAAGCCTCGCAGAACAACTAAATAAAGATTAATTTTGGACCTCAGTTATTTCACAGTTCCCTCCAGCAATACTTGTGTTTCTTTACATACACTGCTGCAACTGGGTATCAGTAGAGCTACAGTAGTATTTGGTTCTACGGAATTTATCTTTTCACTGTTACTTACCTATCCAGTTTGATTCCATCTGCCTCCATGACATTTCGTAAAATTTGTTCTACAGGGACTTCTCCAGCGTAACCTGCACCCCAGCCCAGTGTATTAGACAGGTCATTACCTGTTCCCAGAGGTAAAATTGCAACTTGTGGAATATAACGTTCTTGCCCCTAGGATACAGAAACACTGCACATTAGCTCCTTCTTTAGCACTCGTTTTCTCCCTTTTATCCCCAAACGTCCAGGTTAGATCAATATCATTAATCTTCATAGCAGCTTGTTACATAGTGCAGAGCAACAGAGCTGGCAGTGTTCGTATAGCAGATAGAACATTTAAGTACTTATTGTAGGTATAATGCAAAGGAAGGAAATGTTAAACCATTGTGAGAAGAAAAGAAAATACAAACACAATATGGAAACAATGCATTATTAATACTGAACAGAGTATTCCTTCAAAAGAACGCCGCTTTGGATCTAGAAGTGGAAGCCTGAACTTCTCATCTGATTTCTGGATTATATGCTGCTGACTTGCTGCAGCCATGGGTAAGTTACTAACGCTATTACTGCACATACCTCTGGGAAGTGATATGAACACTAACAGAGAGGTAACACATAAGGCTGTAAACCATAACAAGACACCAAAACGCTCTTACAAGACTGAACTGAGGTTAGGCCTAAACCAACAGATGCACATATACTAGAGTATTCAACCACGGACAGAAACTCACATACTCAAAGAAGAAAAGTCAGTATCCAAGTTTCAGAGATGCCACATACACGCACAAATCCTGTCATCAACAAATCAAGCAGATGATAATCACCTCTGCAGATCACAGAGTGACAGAAGCAGACATTCAAAATGGCCACCTTAGCAAAGGTCTTTGCTCTCTTTACCACAGAAGGGTGAACAGTTATTTCAGATGTACTATGGTCTTTGCAATTCAGCTGTGAAAAGTACTTGCAATAACTGGCATTATGGTTACTATTTTTTCAAGAAGAGGTATCAGCCAGGCAATCTGTATTTGAGAGTCAAGATAAATGGAGCAAATAACCTACTGCTGATAATGGAAAGGTTTTGCTGATACTAAAAGTACTTGCAATAACTGGCATTATGGTTACTATTTTTTCAAGAGGAGTTATCAGCCAGGTAATCTGTATTTGAGAGTCAAGATAAATGAAGGGAGCAAATAACCTACTGCTGATAATGGAAAGGTTTTGCTGATACTCTCAACAGTATTTATGTAACTCCAATGACTCAATTTGAATACTTGGAAACAAGTATTTATGTAACTCCAATGACTCAATTTGAATACTTGGAAACAAAGAAGAACCCAGATTTCAACAACTATGTTGGCTCTGAGGGACAATATATCAAGTGTCCAAAACCAAGTGACCATATACTCATATTCATTAACCTTTATAGTTACACTTTGTTGCATTTCTACTTATCAGTACACAAAAATTCTCAAAGAAGCTCAGTTTGACTATGCATGAAGTTGTAATAATGGCCTTCAACTACAACATTTCACGTATTAACAAGAAAGCCGCAGGAAGAAGAAAAAGACATTGATATAAGAGGAGTAACTTTCTTTCTTTTATCATGAGAGAAAAAGTTTATTAGGTAAAGCACTAGAGCCCTAGTAGTTATTCTTCATTCTTAATCTTCTCAGGAGTTCTTAGTAGTACCCTGTAAATTGGAATATTTTCCATTTCAAATCAACAGTAAACACACAGCTTATTTTTTCCTTCTCTACTTGCTGTTAATAGGTCAGGCTGCAGACTGACAGATTCTTTAGAATATGCGATAAGGAGCAGAAGCAAATTACTGCACTCATTCATGCACTGGCAATATAACTGGTATAGCCAGAAAAAATTATGAGGTTATTATAAAAGATTGAGTGCGCTGGAAGAAATAAGCAGTCAGAGCACATTAGCCATTATTAGCGATGCCATTTACGACAAAATAAATCTGTTTAGACAAAGAGGAAAGAACAATACATAAAATATTCTGCAGCTTGTTCTTTTCTTGTTCTGCTGAAAAGAACAGCTTTAAATATCATTTAAAGTCTAAAGCTTTCATATTTCTCCTGAACTACAGGGACTCATAACAAGATGCGTTCCCCAACCCCCCAATATGAATAAGCAATTCTGCAAATATTTCTCAATAGGCTTATTGAGGAAGATGAAAACAATAAATGCAGGTAAGAGATTAGGTGTAAGCACTTCAGCAGCTCCAAAACTCATTTCACCATAAGACATCTTTTAAATTAAAAAACAATACCTTTATCTTCATTTCATCAATTGCATCCAGGACCCAGCCTACTGTGCCATCCCCACCACAGACAAGAACCCTGACAGCGTTGCAAGGCAGCAAGGTACAAAGTTGGAGTGCTTTAGCAGGTGCAATTTTGCTTAGATCAAAAACCTAGAAGAAAGGAGAATACGGAGTTCTTTAAGTTCACAGAATATGACTCAGGATTTGCCTCACAGATAAACAACTTCAAGAAGTTAATTCTAATGCAAAACAAAGATTCTCCGTTTAGAATATTACATTAGCAAATGAGCTATCTTGACTTTTATGAGCAGGATTTGGTTTCCCAAATTCACAATAGAGCTCCAGCTGCTTCACTAGGAATAAATGCCATTGATAAACCGAGCTGACAGAGTCCTAAGAACAGTCTGTAGAATTATGATAAATTCTGTAAAGACAAAAGACTTCAGATAAAAGTTATTTTTAAGTACTCAGCATACAAAGAATTTTTTCTTTAAAGCCTTATTAGGATGCCTTTAAAATAAGCACACAGTGATTTCTATTAGGCTGTATTCTAAGGCTGGGTTTTGAACTTTAAAGAAAGAGTATTAAGGTGCAGCCAGGAAATACAAGGAACAACTAACTGCCTTACATCAACATCCTGTGCCATTCCAGCGGATTTTAAGGGGAAAGCAACAACACAAAGCAGCAACTGTAAACACTAACATTTTCACAAGCAAAGCAGGGATTTAAACAAATACAAGTTTCAAATTAAGACCTAAATACTTAATTTTCTAAAAATTGTACACTGTTTCAAGAGCTAGATACTTACCATTAACAGAATTACTGCATGTATTACTATAAATAGAAAACTAGACCACTATTAGAACCATAACCAACTTGGGGGTGGGAGGAGCCTCTGCACTTTTGGTCTCTCTATATAAAGCTAGTCTTTCTAAAAGAACAAACTGCATGAATTTGTTTCCTTTACTGATCTTCCACAAGATCCTACTGCCATTGCGTAAGCAAAGCGATGTTTATTCTAGTTTAAGCTTTTATTTTACTATAGTGGCTTTTCACAGTAAATACCTGAACAGGGTTCAGCAGAATTTTAAATTCTCCAAGTAAAGTCTCACCCATGTTGTTTCCACTACGAGTATTAGCCAGTATGATTACTGGCATCCAGTGTTTTCTGCAGTAAGGTACTACCTGCAAAAAGGTAACGGTAAGTCGGTCACACAAATACTGCATGTTTGAAAATGTTTAAAGCCTTGCTCCAAAACCTGTCCCCTGTTAGTGCTGAAATGAGGAAGTTACCAATTAGTCTGAAGTAGTCAAAATAGAAAGAAATACTTCTGACACACCAATGTCGAAGATTTCTGTTCTACAGTGCCTGGGACAACAAATACTACAATGTTATGAACACAACAGTAGAAAAATCACAAAACATTCAAGGAATTAAGGTACCCAAATCTCATTATTGTTTTGGAATAACAAGATCCAAATGTCTGCTCATGCTTCAACTACCACGTTAATAAAATGACAGACACCTCCAAATAAACACTGCAAGTACTTCATATATATTGAAACATTTACCTGGTAGTTATTAACCTGACAATGTACTGAGTTCAAGTTTTAATGTGGTGTTTTTTGAGGGTTTTTGGTTTTGTTTTTTTTAATATATTATAAAACCAAGAAGCAGTAGACAATTACCTTTTCATAATTGGTTCTTTTATCTTTACGCATCTGGTTGATTGTAGACAAATAGTATGGTGGAATAATTAAATCTCTGAATTCTCCAAATGTACACTCCTCAGTCTTTAAACAATCCATCATGCATTCATCATGTACAGTGTACTGACACCACACACATCTGGAAAAAAGACCAAAAAACATGAAAAAAATCCTCAAACAACAGGCACATTGATTTTGCTCATTTATTTTAGATAGACTAACTTTCTGAAAAGTACTGATGTTTATATGCACCATTATAAGTAATATTTTAAGCACATTACAGAGAAAACCATGCATTCCCTGGAAGTTTACATGACTATGTATTAGCTACAGAAAATTACATAACTTGGTCATGTGTTTGCAAATCTAGAAAAATATCTGAATTCTGTGGGGAAAAACACCAATAGTTTTAAATTAATTCTGTTCTTTTTAATTCCCAAAACAGGTGCTATAAATATCCTCTTGCATTGTCTGCAATATAAACAGTTACACTGAAAGCCTGTGTGAGAAACTGAACTCCTATCCATCCTTCAAGAGCACAGATAAAACACTAGAGCTCAATTTAATAAAGTGTTGCTAACAACATTAATTAATAAATTTCTTAAGATTAATAATACCCCTTTAAGTCAGAAACCTAAAAGGTTACACAGCACTGTACAAGGCTGATGGGATTTTGTTATGCAAAACTGCTCAGCTTTTTGACCTATTCTAAAAGCTGTCCTGGAAAACAGAGCAGAACAAGAGGAAATACTGCAATATCCACTGCCAGCCTCTGCAGAATGTTAATCCTCGTTTGCTACATCCAAAGCCTTGGTTTAAGCAGCTGTGAAAGCTATTTTTGGAGTCCTTTTGACTAATCCAGCACACAACTAGAGTAGCCATGATACTTGCCCTGTACTGTGACTTTCTTCTTTTCTTCTTTTTCCTTCCCCCTTTGCCTTCAAAATCCTCTGCTTCCCTCCTCTCCTATGCACACTCTCTCTCAAGGTTTTGGTTTTGCTAGTATGCTCATTTACACTGTAATTCTGCTTACTTACCAAGCAATTTGACAGTATCACACAGAAGCAAAGCAAAAGCTGGCAGAATATATGCTAGAAAGATGACATCCTTTGAGAAGGCTGAAATAACACACTGTACCCAGGACCTGGACCACTAGCACTATATTTTGGCATAACATGCCACTATGCGTTATGCTGACAACTTTTCAAGCAGCCTTACTGATGACAGTGCAAGCCCATTCAAAGGTTCCTTGAAATTTTTTAACACTCTTAACACAAACTTTAACAATAGATTATATTACAGTAGCTTTTAAAACTTCCCAATAGCTTTTTTTGATTATCGTTAAAAATGAACTTAAAACAGCCACAGGACATTTTTTGTTCTAGTTACACTGAGCAGATGCCAATTTTGCAGAGATGCATACACATTTTGGTGTTCTGAATTGTGAGCTGTGCCACCCAAATTGCTCAGGCTATCCACTGTACAAGTGACAAGTGTGTTAGAACCTTCTTAAGATCGTCCCCTAAAACATAAACTCTCTTGGACATAGAGAGCTTTTTATACGTAGTTATACAGTAGCTAGCACATCATGCTGGAGTAACTCAATTAAGAGAACAAGCGGACACGAGATGCAATGCCATACTCTTAATCTATGACTCAAATTACCCCCACGCACCCATTTTAATTTTAGGTTCTTTGAAGCTGGTTTTTAACAGAGTTTCGTATTTGACTACTGCAGAATCTCCTTCGGGGTAATGTGTTGCAATAACCCTGTGGAAAATACAATACTAATATGGCATCGTACTTTCTCATACAAAGTCAAATTCCCTTGCAGTACCTGTAATCGCAGAGCTTGGGCTGTGTGCCGCACTGTTGTTTGCATATCATACAGCAGCTGCAGAGTGGGACATTGCCTCTGATCCAGTGGTGTGGCATAGAGCTGTGGGCTCCACCGTTGCTCCTCATCATAATTTCCTTGCAGAGAAAAAGCTGGTCAGCCTTCTTGAGGCATCCTTCGCTGACACGCAGCCCGCAGCAGTTGCAGAAAGCACCCTGAAGGATGTGCTGAGCACACACGCAGCAGTACGAGGGCTGGCCAAAGAGGTCTGTGTAGTGCCAGTCATGCTTGCTCTTACGAAAGATATCTCGTATTAACACCTGCCGCCGGGACCGCTGGAAGCTGCACCACAAGGTGATCAGCACCGGCAGGATCACAGAGCACAGAGTCCAAAACACCAACCTCCAGTCTGCGACGACCGAGGAGGCAGTGCCGCTTCTGCTCTCCGTCTCTTCCATTCCTCAGCAGCTCAGCCTCACCAGCCTAACCCCTCACGCCAGTCGGGCAGACAGCAGGGCGAGCCCGGGAACGGCCCCCTAGTTCAAGGAGCCAACGCCCAGCTTCATAAAACATCTTTTAATCCCTTATTAGGGCTAAGCACTTATTTGCCCCCACATCTGACCTACCAACCAAGAGGATTTCAGTGCTGGCCAGGTGCGGGGGGCTGCTCCGCTGCCTACCCGGGCCTAGCGCAAGGCCGACCGGCGCCCAGCCTCCTCCCGGCCCGGCCCTTCTACCGCCCGCTCCCCCCAGGCACCAGGAGGGAGCCTCCACACGGCTCTGGCTGCCCCCAAACGCCCCGCTTCCACGCAGGCCCCTCCGCGGAGGTGATGGTGGGGGGACCGGCACCACGCCGAGGCCCCGGCCCCTCACGCCACCTCCCCTCAGGCCGCTGCGCCCCCCTCCGCTGCCCTGCCCTGGGGGCCGCCGCCGCCCGCGCCCCGCGCCCACTTCCCCCTCCGCAGCGCGGCGGGGGCTCCTGGCGGCGGCTCCCCGCGTCCGCCTGCACTGGGCCGAGGGGCGGCCGCAGCGCGGGAGGAGGCGAGCGGCAGCCGCCGGGGATGCGCGGGGCGGCGGAAGCGGAAGCGGCGGAGGGCGGTTGCCAGGAGACGGGCGCCGCCCGGAAGCGGGCGGGTTTGTCGCCAGTTTATCACGACTCCGGGTTTATCGCCAGCGGCTCCCGGCAGTCGCGACAGCGAGTGGCAGAGCGGCTTCAGCTCCGGCGGGAGCAGGGCGGGAGCTCGCTGAGGCGGCAAACCCGGGGCGAAGGGCCTCGGTGGAGGAGGCTGCTGGACGGGCTTCGGGCTAAATTACCGTACTGTTTGTTCCTTTATTACCCCAACCATGAATGCTTTTTCCCCCGTCATTTCGGTCTGTCCTTACATGCTATACTGTTTCCCCTGTAGCAGTTCTAAAAAGAAATAGTTGCTGCTATTAGAAACTACAGGTTTTTGCACTTTCAAAACAGTATCTTGAACAATTACGTAAATCCATACAGTATACATAACATTTCTTGGATTTTTAGGCTGTTGGTATCTTAAAACACATGCTGAAAAATGCAGATGCTCCACAGTTTGACAATACTCAGGTTTCCAAGAAAAGTCCCATAATGGGAAGTCAGAACCCCAGAACTGTCCAACCCCTGAACCACTTTCAGGGTTTCCATCACCATCTTTCACCCTGGTCAAGCCCTCACACCTACAGCACTCTCTGTTTTAGCCCATGAGTCTGTCAGGATTTTTATAAACTCATAAATAACTGTGCAAGCAGTTGAGCTACTCCAGCCCAGCTAGCTAAGGAGACGGGTCTCGCTGGCTTTTACTGAAGTTAAGCACACCCCGAAAGTGTCCGTCCGAGGGGGCATTCACACAGCCTCTCTCCCTGACCTGCTGTTCGATTGCTTGAACCTTTCTGTATCTGAATGTTTTTGAGACCTGCAGCTCTGTGCCAGATTTCACTGAAACTGGCTGATGTGCGCAGACATAGCAGCACAGCCAGAATAAACACCACTTCTTTAGGAAATAAAAAGGCACAAGTGAAGGGACCTGCCCAGAGCCAGGCTGGCAAACCCTGGGTGAATCCCTGTGGTGCAGCAGGTATGGGGGTGTGCTGCACCTTTCCCTTGGAGGGGAAATGCTAATTACTCACATTCTTCGTGCGAGAGCTGCTGATGAATTCTTATTTCATACGCGATATTCAAAGGGACACTTATTTCTTTTCCTAATTGGTGATGCTGGTGCTATATGTCCAGCATAGCGCCGCTCAGGAGAGGCCTGGACAGTCACATTTCGCAAGGCAGAAACGAGCTGTTTGCAACTACAGTTGTTAACCGACATTCTTACTTCACACTGTGTTTACTAGTAAGGACATTTATAAACCTGTTTTCTACTAGCTTGTCCTGAAAAAAGAATAATTATGTTATGATAGTTGTATGATTCTATTAATTTGATAAAAATCTCTCTGCTTTGTTCGTCAGCAGTGATAATTTGGCTCTGCTAGAGTTAAACCACATTAATATGTACTTCTGTGCTGGACTAAAGTTAGAGACAGTTTTTGACAAAGGGGCCCCTTTGCGGCTGCCTTTGAGATTAACATTCAGGAATGGGCAATTGTTTTTTTTTAAAAAGCAATCGTTTATCTTAGGCACCCGAAACCATCCCTTGCTATGCTAGTTGTAAGGTCATGTGGTTTATTTTCACAAATTTAAAATATCCAGTGTAACTCTGAAGTCTGAAGTGGAAAAATGGTCTTCTATTTTCTTTCCCCCAGGAACAGAGTTATGCTGAGAATGTGTGAGCAGATAATAGCCATATTCAAAACTTCAGGCCAGATGTCTTCAAAATCGTACTATCACTCAAATTAGTTAAAGCATAAACAAACATTTGTGACTGACGTAGCTTCTTCAAATAGGCTAATGCCTCAGTCAGCGTTGCTCATTTTGGAACAGACTGAGAGAAAGCAGAATCAAAATGAAGAAGTTACTTGTGGTTGTCTTCTTTTTGGTCCTCATGACCACTTCTACAGGTAGGAGTTTATATAAAACAAATCTCCATAGGTATGTAGAGCTGCAGAGCATATTATAATAGTACTAGTTTGTCAAGTTTGTATTTTAGTATCTTCATATTTCATTTTTAATACTTAACTATTTTTATATTGCAGAATTTCCATGATTTGAACAATCACGCTATTATATTAGATATTTCACTCTCTGCATTACCATGCTGTAGTAATTTATTCTAAACCCAGAAAGTTTTATTTTATGAACTTACTATTTTCATATTATTTTACCAAGGTCCTGCAAGCTAAATGAAATCTCTGCTTTGCAACAGAAGTCTAGCTCATTACTTTGAAAAATAATCCTAAAAAGTAAAGCAACACAGAAAAGAATGAAGAATTGGAAGAGTTACTAATGTCAGTGGTTAGATGGTGCTGTTATATTTTCTCATTTTAGAGAGTAACATTAATATGTAGGGTTTGCTTCATACTGGTAGAACTATAGAAAGCACAAGTATAAAAATGGTTTAAAATTCCACTCGTATCTCCTGGAACGCAATATCCCCTGGGAAGGGGCTGTAATGAAAGAACACTTTGTATATAGACAAAAATCAGGTTTGGAGACGTTCTATTTTGCAACTGACAGATAAAATATTAACTTTTTGGTAATTTCAGAACTAATTTCTGCTTTTCTGTCTTTAGACACTTCACCAATTTTGACTGAAAAAGACGCTAAACAGATTCTGAGAACTCGTCGTGAAGACAGACCGAGGAAAGCTGGTTTCCCTGATGAGCCAATGAGGGTGATTTATGATATTTATTTTAAAATTACATTAACGACAAAAAAAAGCCCACCAAAACCCCCAAAACATTTGTGCTTAGTACAGATTTAATTCCAAGCAATATGTTATGAATATCATCCTTTTAAGCAGCTGAGTTCTTCCTTAAAATATTAAAAAAAACCTCTTCACATTCTTTCAGTTACTGTTAAGTAGCATTCTGGAAGTGCATATTGCTCAGGAAGTATATGCTTGCAGAATGTGGAAATTATTTATCATGGTTCAAAAATGCTGATTAAATTATTGAGAAGAAAGTGGCTTTTCATTTATAGAAATGTGGATTTCATCAGGTTGTTCCTGAAAAACTAAATAACAGGAAATGTCTTCTGCTTACAGTACATTCTGCACTCAAGGCAGAAAGGAGATGTAGGTGTCAGTGGTCAGTGTGGAGATTGAGGTAGTTCTGAACTAGCTTTTAAAATCACTTTCATTCACTTATTTATGAATGCTACAGATAGGATGGTTTGTTATGATATTGTAGAAGTTTTTAGTTGCTAGCTTAATGCAACAGCATTGTTTTTGCATGCAGTATTTACATTTATTTATTTTTAAACCATATTACAACAAAAGAAAAAAATAAAAGAATTAAGGAGCCTTCTGTTTCACTTGCTTTGACAAGATGTAACATATAATTCCACACTTCTCAAGAGGTACTTAAGGTATTTTGAAATTACTGCCTATTCCTTTCCAAAGTAAATAAACCGTGCTAAAATTACACAGTTCTGAAGAGGCAAAACCCACAGAAGCAAGAAAGCACACAATAGATTGTGCATGTATGATGAATACAAGGGGCTGAGTTTAGCAAGGTGCTGAACACTTCTGAACTCCGTAGGGTGTGTACCCTGCAGGCCTATGGAGACAGCCAGTGGTTTTCCATTTCTAATGGTTATTGTATACCAGCCAAAAAGAATCCACCTGGCTGTCCTGGGTAGCCGGCCGTACACCACTCCTGATGTACACACGTCTTTGTCAAGCGTGACGGCCACAACAAATGAAAGCTGTCACAAGGATATCGCACCATGCTTGTTAACAATCTTGTACAATAAAGACTGTACAACAGAGCCAAAAACCAGAAGGCATGGGCTTCACTGCTGCCCACAACGTTCAGGATTGGGTTGATTTCTAAGCTGTTTTTAAATGAGCCTTGTGGTTTTTGAAAATTAGCGGGAATTCAGCTCCCATCTATGCTTATGCTTAATATACCACCACGGTTATATAATATGTTATGTAGTAAATATAAAAGATATTAAATACAAAATAAATAAAACAGTGGAGAAGTTGGATTGAGTTAAATCCTGTATTACAGGAAGTTACACGCATACGCACGACGCTCTTAGTAATACGGTTTTGTTTTAGGTAGTCCTGTGAGGAGCAGAGGTTGGACTCACTGATCCTTAGGGGTCCCTTCCAACTGGAGATATTCTATGATTCCAGGTGGGGAGTAGAGGGAGCTAGGGCTAGAGAAGTGTTCAATTACTGACCTCTGCTGCTCTGTCCTCTCCACCTTCCATCCTACCACGATTAGTAGCAAACACTTTGTTGAAAAATTCCAACCTTCTTTTTATTTCTTTTTTTCCCCCTATACAGCAATGCTGGCTTTCTGTAAGAAAGCCCAAACATAAGAGTATTTGTTTTTCTCACTAAATGTCAAGGTTTTCAGTAGAAAAGGAAATATCTTCTGATAAAAAACTACCCCCCACCCTGCCATGTGGAACATTAGAGCTTTCCCTTGGGAATGAAGGTGCATGGCTGCTGTATCCTTGTGCACAGTTCTACCACTGGCTCAAGGAGAAAAACTGATTTTGTATGGATTCTTTGTAGCAGAATGAAATGAATCCTGGGATGAACCCACCTCTGTTCATCTATTTTAAGCAGAAGCTGTTTGTACTAGGCCAGATCACGCTGAGCTGGGGAATTTAATTTGCAATTCTTTGCGACACTGTTTGACTTCCACAGTGCTGTTTCAGTCAAAAAGCCTGTTCAGTTACAGACAGCAAGATCTGCCATCTTTGGTTATTTTAAAAATGTCATTTATGTTATCAGCATGTTTTAATCTTACTTTGACTGAGACCCTGCTTTTTATCATGTCGCATCTTCTCAGTCACGTAGTTCTGTTCTCTGCAAGTTCATAATGCAGTCCCACAGGGGGGTTGAGCCAAGTCTCCCTGTGCTGCGAGGACAGAAAGCGCAGTAAAAGGCAGGATACAAATGCTTCCTGCTGGCACCCAGTGTACTAACCCTCTGCTCAGCACAAAGAGCAGAGAGCTGGATGACAGTGGGAATACTCAGCCAGTGCAAAGGGTTTACACTACAGCTTCCATTCCTACAATGCCTACTGTGCAAAGCAATGGGGGTTTATTTTGAAAAAACGTATCTAGTGTTCACAAAGCTTATAAGCCCACATGCACTGGGACTGTAACTTTTTAAAAGTAAGTTTTGTTCCTGATGGAGGCCAAGTTTTTGGTACACAGTTCACTTTAGTTTGATAATTTATTGCTTACACCAAACCCCTATAAATTAATATGGGAAATTCACATTATTTTATGTATCACAGAAAGACCAACCAGCACTGATGCATGCTACTGCTAGAACCCTTCAGAGTACTGCCACGTGATCCTATAAGGGACCTCCTTGAGCCGGTGGTAGAACTGTGTACAAGGACTTGTACTTGTTCACTTAGACTCAAGGAGAAAAACTGATTTTGTATGGATTCTTTGTAGCAGAATGAAATGAATCCTGGGATGAACCCACCTCTGTTCATCTATTTTAAGCAAAAACTGTTTGTACTAGGCCAGTACAAGAACAATATGGTTTTTAATCAGCAGGAATCAATTTTCAAAAGAGGCTACAACAGACCTACCTGTGAGAATCCTTCTGTACCCTCAGGACCAACAGAGGCTTCTGTGTCGAGATGCAAATAGAAAATGTGTATGCAGAATTTGTAATTTATGAATATTTTTGTAAAATTCTTGCTCAACACCTTCACTGATCTGGATGATGACATCATTCATTAAATGTTGCTAGGTTGGGGCAAGCTGACTAGCAACACCATTTCACTATATTTGATAATTTTAAGGGGTAAATTAATTGCTCGTATATAAGCTGTAAAATTCCCCTGGTTCATTGGCCTGACATTGGACTCAAGTGATTACATAATTAAATTACTTTTTCTTTTCTTTAAATAGGAGTATATGCTTTACCTCCAGCGCTTGGAGCAGAGATCAGAAGAACAATTCCTTGAACACTGGTTGAATCCACATTGCTTCCCACACTGCAACAGGGATTTAGTCCATCCAATCTAATGGTTTTGCCTACCCTGCAATCGGTATATATATTTCTTTTACAGTGCATATTTCTTTCTTCATAATAAAAGGCAGAGCCACAAACTGGAAGAGGAGAGAATAAGCAGTGGCTGGAGGAAGTACCTGGTGCTGAAAGGTGCCTGGCAACAGAGCAGTGGCAGGGAACATAAGTGTCCTAGGCATCAGCTGTGTCACTGTAGTTCTGTTCATGTTAATAAAACAGTTGGTTATGCATTTCTCTGCTATATGAATATAAGTTGGTGACTGCACAACATTCTTATTAATGTTGCTTCAGATTGCTCCTGTTTCTTTCCTGTCTGCTTGTACTCCTTTTCCAAATCATCTATTTAAGTCTTGTACTTGTTCACTTAGCTCTCAGTTGGACTGTGGCAGGACTAAACTCATAGTTGTCATCCTTGAGATGTTTAAGATGTAGTCTGACCTGCTAGGAGTTGAGCCTATTCTGCAGTATCTTAGCTGTAATAATTTGCTAGCTGCTGATTTTTTAAATGGAATTAGCTATTTAGCACACATGCTGGTAAACATTAACATAGAACATTTTCACAGAGCTTGCAGGGATTATTAGTTCTGTTTATGATTTTCAACATCAGTATAATAGACAGCATCATTTGCTTTATTGCCTCTGTTTATCATATGCATCATAGAGTTCAATAGGAAAATATACTCCAAAGCACAGCTCAGAAACCAGGCACTACTCACAAGCCAACCGGAGACAAAATGACACATCCCAATAGTACTCCATGCACACTAGGTTTGTGATATGGTCGTCCTTTTTCTCCTTGTGTATTTTGCATGCAGTATCAACTTATCCCTATTAAAAAACATGATGT
The DNA here is from genome assembly GCA_013401315.1 of Balaeniceps rex. NCBI lineage: Eukaryota > Metazoa > Chordata > Aves > Pelecaniformes > Balaenicipitidae > Balaeniceps > Balaeniceps rex. Next base: position 16,441 of record VYZW01046817.1, read on the forward strand.
ATTGAGGTAAGGAATGTATAGGATTGTAAAGTATAAGTATTAATCATAAACTCTTCCAATTACCCAATAGCCGTTTGTGATACCAAAAAAAAGAAGATATACCTACATCTGTATATTTTTATAACAGGATAAGCCTTCCTGCTTACATTCTTTAAACAGACATGAAATTTGTCAACTGGGATAAATTTGAATCATCACCATAATAGTTAACTATTATGTTAACTCACAGCTAACTTTTTAACACAGAGCTTCCAGATTTAGCTTCATACTTTCAAAAGCATTTAAGCAGTAGAATACAGAGATGGTGTCTGTCAGGGCTGATCTGTTTCAAAAGACAGAAAGTTTGTCTGCTTAAAATTGTGCTATCTATTTGTACCTGTACATATCTAAATACCTTTGAAAATCTGAATGTTGTGGTAGACTTCAATGGAGCTATGTTAATCCACAATAAGCCAAAGGTCTGAAACTTATTTAAAAACAAAACCATAAAATTCCCAAACCTTAGCCCTAGGAGGTAAGTTGGCAGTTTTCAAAAAATCTTCCAGCTGAGACACAGTTGAAAGCTGTCTTGCTTAGCTGTTGTAATTCTTCATAATAGCTGCTCACAGGCGATTGTGAAGAATTAATGCTAGAAAAGTGCTTAAATTATTTGAAGCCTTTTGTATGTTATTAGCATGGCCGATGTCCGCATGTTTTTAAAATATATTTTCTTTTTTTTCTGCAGATCTCTTCATGGGCACTGAAGGGATATATACTATGATTGTGTTAAGGAGGACAAGATTATTCCTACATTGGCTACATGCTCATTGTAGAGCTGAACCTCTTCGCAATACAGTGCAATCCCAGTAATATAGCAAAACTTCCAACTATAAATGGCTAGATATGTTATAGACCACCATATATTTTCTACCACTAATGCCTGCATGCATGAATAAATAAATCAAGGGTTTCCCCCAGTTTCTGAGACATGGGCAAGAATGAATCACTGGTTAGTCCTAGAGTATGCTTTTTAAGGGTACAGCTTTAGACTGTCTGAAGCAAAAGGAACTTAGAGGGAGTGGTCCATAGAAAATTGGAGAATACAAACATGAAGTCAAGGCCAGCTTTCTGGACTTTGGAGGAATCCTTAGCTACAGTTTAGTAGGTTAAATAACAATATTGTATGAAGACATAAAATTTATGCACCACTAATCTATGTTTAATTGCCTGATGAGTATTTCATGTATTGTTTCATAATAAAAGCTTGACTCAAATCCATTTTCAGATTATTTTGTTACCTTAGTCTCCTATACTATATGCTGACACAAATCACTGGAAGTGAGGCTCAGTATTGCAAAGTACTAAGGAAACATCAGAGGACTTTCTAGGAGCAGCAGCTGGGAAGCACTATGGTGCAGTCTAATCATTTTGTAGTTTCTCTGCACAACTTTCCCCTTTCCTTTATAATTCTGCCAGGTCAGGCACAGGTATCCAGCCAGCCCTTTTCCGCCTGTGTGCCTTTATAACTTATGCCTTGGTATAGAATATCTCGAACAGTCAGATGGTAAATATATGATATCTGCAAAACAACATGAAAAATGTCTTGATGGCTCTTACATGACTGTTATGATCTGTAACGGCAATANAAAACTGATTTTGTATGGATTCTTTGTAGCAGAATGAAATGAATCCTGGGATGAACCCACCTCTGTTCATCTATTTTAAGCAAAAACTGTTTGTACTAGGCCAGTACAAGAACAATATGGTTTTTAATCAGCAGGAATCAATTTTCAAAAGAGGCTACAACAGACCTACCTGTGAGAATCCTTCTGTACCCTCAGGACCAACAGAGGCTTCTGTGTCGAGATGCAAATAGAAAATGTGTATGCAGAATTTGTAATTTATGAATATTTTTGTAAAATTCTTGCTCAACACCTTCACTGATCTGGATGATGACATCATTCATTAAATGTTGCTAGGTTGGGGCAAGCTGACTAGCAACACCATTTCACTATATTTGATAATTTTAAGGGGTAAATTAATTGCTCGTATATAAGCTGTAAAATTCCCCTGGTTCATTGGCCTGACATTGGACTCAAGTGATTACATAATTAAATTACTTTTTCTTTTCTTTAAATAGGAGTATATGCTTTACCTCCAGCGCTTGGAGCAGAGATCAGAAGAACAATTCCTTGAACACTGGTTGAATCCACATTGCTTCCCACACTGCAACAGGGATTTAGTCCATCCAATCTAATGGTTTTGCCTACCCTGCAATCGGTATATATATTTCTTTTACAGTGCATATTTCTTTCTTCATAATAAAAGGCAGAGCCACAAACTGGAAGAGGAGAGAATAAGCAGTGGCTGGAGGAAGTACCTGGTGCTGAAAGGTGCCTGGCAACAGAGCAGTGGCAGGGAACATAAGTGTCCTAGGCATCAGCTGTGTCACTGTAGTTCTGTTCATGTTAATAAAACAGTTGGTTATGCATTTCTCTGCTATATGAATATAAGTTGGTGACTGCACAACATTCTTATTAATGTTGCTTCAGATTGCTCCTGTTTCTTTCCTGTCTGCTTGTACTCCTTTTCCAAATCATCTATTTAAGTCTTGTACTTGTTCACTTAGCTCTCAGTTGGACTGTGGCAGGACTAAACTCATAGTTGTCATCCTTGAGATGTTTAAGATGTAGTCTGACCTGCTAGGAGTTGAGCCTATTCTGCAGTATCTTAGCTGTAATAATTTGCTAGCTGCTGATTTTTTAAATGGAATTAGCTATTTAGCACACATGCTGGTAAACATTAACATAGAACATTTTCACAGAGCTTGCAGGGATTATTAGTTCTGTTTATGATTTTCAACATCAGTATAATAGACAGCATCATTTGCTTTATTGCCTCTGTTTATCATATGCATCATAGAGTTCAATAGGAAAATATACTCCAAAGCACAGCTCAGAAACCAGGCACTACTCACAAGCCAACCGGAGACAAAATGACACATCCCAATAGTACTCCATGCACACTAGGTTTGTGATATGGTCGTCCTTTTTCTCCTTGTGTATTTTGCATGCAGTATCAACTTATCCCTATTAAAAAACATGATGTATTGAGGTAAGGAATGTATAGGATTGTAAAGTATAAGTATTAATCATAAACTCTTCCAATTACCCAATAGCCGTTTGTGATACCAAAAAAAAGAAGATATACCTACATCTGTATATTTTTATAACAGGATAAGCCTTCCTGCTTACATTCTTTAAACAGACATGAAATTTGTCAACTGGGATAAATTTGAATCATCACCATAATAGTTAACTATTATGTTAACNGAAGGTGCATGGCTGCTGTATCCTTGTGCACAGTTCTACCACTGGCTCAAGGAGAAAAACTGATTTTGTATGGATTCTTTGTAGCAGAATGAAATGAATCCTGGGATGAACCCACCTCTGTTCATCTATTTTAAGCAGAAGCTGTTTGTACTAGGCCAGATCACGCTGAGCTGGGGAATTTAATTTGCAATTCTTTGCGACACTGTTTGACTTCCACAGTGCTGTTTCAGTCAAAAAGCCTGTTCAGTTACAGACAGCAAGATCTGCCATCTTTGGTTATTTTAAAAATGTCATTTATGTTATCAGCATGTTTTAATCTTACTTTGACTGAGACCCTGCTTTTTATCATGTCGCATCTTCTCAGTCATGTAGTTCTGTTCTCTGCAAGTTCATAATGCAGTCCCACAGGGGGGTTGAGCCAAGTCTCCCTGTGCTGCGAGGACAGAAAGCGCAGTAAAAGGCAGGATACAAATGCTTCCTGCTGGCACCCAGTGTACTAACCCTCTGCTCAGCACAAAGAGCAGAGAGCTGGATGACAGTGGGAATACTCAGCCAGTGCAAAGGGTTTACACTACAGCTTCCATTCCTACAATGCCTACTGTGCAAAGCAATGGGGGTTTATTTTGAAAAAACGTATCTAGTGTTCACAAAGCTTATAAGCCCACATGCACTGGGACTGTAACTTTTTAAAAGTAAGTTTTGTTCCTGATGGAGGCCAAGTTTTTGGTACACAGTTCACTTTAGTTTGATAATTTATTGCTTACACCAAACCCCTATAAATTAATATGGGAAATTCACATTATTTTATGTATCACAGAAAGACCAACCAGCACTGATGCATGCTACTGCTAGAACCCTTCAGAGTACTGCCACGTGATCCTATAAGGGACCTCCTTGAGCCGGTGGTAGAACTGTGTACAAGGACTTGTACTTGTTCACTTAGACTCAAGGAGAAAAACTGATTTTGTATGGATTCTTTGTAGCAGAATGAAATGAATCCTGGGATGAACCCACCTCTGTTCATCTATTTTAAGCAAAAACTGTTTGTACTAGGCCAGTACAAGAACAATATGGTTTTTAATCAGCAGGAATCAATTTTCAAAAGAGGCTACAACAGACCTACCTGTGAGAATCCTTCTGTACCCTCAGGACCAACAGAGGCTTCTGTGTCGAGATGCAAATAGAAAATGTGTATGCAGAATTTGTAATTTATGAATATTTTTGTAAAATTCTTGCTCAACACCTTCACTGATCTGGATGATGACATCATTCATTAAATGTTGCTAGGTTGGGGCAAGCTGACTAGCAACACCATTTCACTATATTTGATAATTTTAAGGGGTAAATTAATTGCTCGTATATAAGCTGTAAAATTCCCCTGGTTCATTGGCCTGACATTGGACTCAAGTGATTACATAATTAAATTACTTTTTCTTTTCTTTAAATAGGAGTATATGCTTTACCTCCAGCGCTTGGAGCAGAGATCAGAAGAACAATTCCTTGAACACTGGTTGAATCCACATTGCTTCCCACACTGCAACAGGGATTTAGTCCATCCAATCTAATGGTTTTGCCTACCCTGCAATCGGTATATATATTTCTTTTACAGTGCATATTTCTTTCTTCATAATAAAAGGCAGAGCCACAAACTGGAAGAGGAGAGAATAAGCAGTGGCTGGAGGAAGTACCTGGTGCTGAAAGGTGCCTGGCAACAGAGCAGTGGCAGGGAACATAAGTGTCCTAGGCATCAGCTGTGTCACTGTAGTTCTGTTCATGTTAATAAAACAGTTGGTTATGCATTTCTCTGCTATATGAATATAAGTTGGTGACTGCACAACATTCTTATTAATGTTGCTTCAGATTGCTCCTGTTTCTTTCCTGTCTGCTTGTACTCCTTTTCCAAATCATCTATTTAAGTCTTGTACTTGTTCACTTAGCTCTCAGTTGGACTGTGGCAGGACTAAACTCATAGTTGTCATCCTTGAGATGTTTAAGATGTAGTCTGACCTGCTAGGAGTTGAGCCTATTCTGCAGTATCTTAGCTGTAATAATTTGCTAGCTGCTGATTTTTTAAATGGAATTAGCTATTTAGCACACATGCTGGTAAACATTAACATAGAACATTTTCACAGAGCTTGCAGGGATTATTAGTTCTGTTTATGATTTTCAACATCAGTATAATAGACAGCATCATTTGCTTTATTGCCTCTGTTTATCATATGCATCATAGAGTTCAATAGGAAAATATACTCCAAAGCACAGCTCAGAAACCAGGCACTACTCACAAGCCAACCGGAGACAAAATGACACATCCCAATAGTACTCCATGCACACTAGGTTTGTGATATGGTCGTCCTTTTTCTCCTTGTGTATTTTGCATGCAGTATCAACTTATCCCTATTAAAAAACATGATGTATTGAGGTAAGGAATGTATAGGATTGTAAAGTATAAGTATTAATCATAAACTCTTCCAATTACCCAATAGCCGTTTGTGATACCAAAAAAAAGAAGATATACCTACATCTGTATATTTTTATAACAGGATAAGCCTTCCTGCTTACATTCTTTAAACAGACATGAAATTTGTCAACTGGGATAAATTTGAATCATCACCATAATAGTTAACTATTATGTTAACTCACAGCTAACTTTTTAACACAGAGCTTCCAGATTTAGCTTCATACTTTCAAAAGCATTTAAGCAGTAGAATACAGAGATGGTGTCTGTCAGGGCTGATCTGTTTCAAAAGACAGAAAGTTTGTCTGCTTAAAATTGTGCTATCTATTTGTACCTGTACATATCTAAATACCTTTGAAAATCTGAATGTTGTGGTAGACTTCAATGGAGCTATGTTAATCCACAATAAGCCAAAGGTCTGAAACTTATTTAAAAACAAAACCATAAAATTCCCAAACCTTAGCCCTAGGAGGTAAGTTGGCAGTTTTCAAAAAATCTTCCAGCTGAGACACAGTTGAAAGCTGTCTTGCTTAGCTGTTGTAATTCTTCATAATAGCTGCTCACAGGCGATTGTGAAGAATTAATGCTAGAAAAGTGCTTAAATTATTTGAAGCCTTTTGTATGTTATTAGCATGGCCGATGTCCGCATGTTTTTAAAATATATTTTCTTTTTTTTCTGCAGATCTCTTCATGGGCACTGAAGGGATATATACTATGATTGTGTTAAGGAGGACAAGATTATTCCTACATTGGCTACATGCTCATTGTAGAGCTGAACCTCTTCGCAATACAGTGCAATCCCAGTAATATAGCAAAACTTCCAACTATAAATGGCTAGATATGTTATAGACCACCATATATTTTCTACCACTAATGCCTGCATGCATGAATAAATAAATCAAGGGTTTCCCCCAGTTTCTGAGACATGGGCAAGAATGAATCACTGGTTAGTCCTAGAGTATGCTTTTTAAGGGTACAGCTTTAGACTGTCTGAAGCAAAAGGAACTTAGAGGGAGTGGTCCATAGAAAATTGGAGAATACAAACATGAAGTCAAGGCCAGCTTTCTGGACTTTGGAGGAATCCTTAGCTACAGTTTAGTAGGTTAAATAACAATATTGTATGAAGACATAAAATTTATGCACCACTAATCTATGTTTAATTGCCTGATGAGTATTTCATGTATTGTTTCATAATAAAAGCTTGACTCAAATCCATTTTCAGATTATTTTGTTACCTTAGTCTCCTATACTATATGCTGACACAAATCACTGGAAGTGAGGCTCAGTATTGCAAAGTACTAAGGAAACATCAGAGGACTTTCTAGGAGCAGCAGCTGGGAAGCACTATGGTGCAGTCTAATCATTTTGTAGTTTCTCTGCACAACTTTCCCCTTTCCTTTATAATTCTGCCAGGTCAGGCACAGGTATCCAGCCAGCCCTTTTCCGCCTGTGTGCCTTTATAACTTATGCCTTGGTATAGAATATCTCGAACAGTCAGATGGTAAATATATGATATCTGCAAAACAACATGAAAAATGTCTTGATGGCTCTTACATGACTGTTATGATCTGTAACGGCAATAGAATTAGTTATGAATGGACGAAAGTAACTTTCAGAGTTCCTCACTGCAGTCACAGTAAGAGCCTGAGGACTGGTAGAAAAATAAAAAACAATTTTATGAAGATACATAAGGTAGTTACTACTGCAACAGAGCATTTGGTAGGCTGAAATAGATCAACAGTCCTTCTAGTATACTTTCCTTCCAGTAAGAGAGCTCTCCTAGATGATTCCAAGGAAATAATTTAAATCTCAAAGCATCAAAGGCTTGCTTTCCCCTACAGTCAAGATGAAATCATAGATTAAATCTGGGAGTGTAAAAAGGTATAATCAGGCTGCTATTGTGTACTTCATTCATAATACTCTCAATACACAGATCTCAATTTGCCTATCTCCATTGAAGTGAAAGTCATTAGGTGAAATTCTGGCTTTGTTTTTTCTTGTGGAGTGAAAAATTAATGCCGATCCCAATTATGCCAACTTTCACCCAGTGAATCATAGAATGCTTTGGTTGGAAGGGACCTTTAGAGGCCATCTAGTCCAACCCCCCTGCAGTGAGCAGGGACATCATCAACTAGATCAGGTTGCTCAGAGCCCCGTCCAACCTGACCTTGAATGTTTCCAGGGATGGGGCCTCCACTACCTCTCTGGGCAACCTGTTCCAGTGCTTCACACCCTCATTGTGAAAAATTTCTTCCTTCTATCCAGCCTAAATCTCCCCTCCTTTAGTTTAAAACCATTACCCCTTGTCCTGTCACCACAGGCCTTGCTAAAAAGCCTGTCCCCATCTTTCCTCTAGGCCCCCTTGAAGCACTGCAAGGCCGCACTAAGGTCTCCCCGCAGCCTTCTCTTCTCCAGGCTGAACAGCCCCAACTCTCTCAGCCTGTCCTCGTAGCAGAGGGGCTCCAGCCCTCGGGTCATTTTTGTGGCCTCCTCTGGACCTGCTCCAACAAGTCCATGTCCTTCCTGTGCTGAGGGCTCCAGAACTGGACACAGGGCTCCAGGTGAGGTCTCACCAGAGCAGAGTAGAACGGCAGAATGTTAAGTACTTCTAGGTGCCTGTTCCATGCTCTCTCCCACTTCATAAGGGAAAAAATTCTGGTATAGTGTTAATAGTCTTGAGCCCACATTTGTGTCAGGCCGATTCATCTAGCCAATGGGCAAAAGAGCCAACCCATGTTTGCACTCAGATTCAAATCAAAACCATTACCAGTGTTTCTAGAATTCCAGCATTTAAGCTTCTTTACAAAAGTAAACTCTCTCTTAAAAGTATCTGCACTTCTGTTCTGTGGTAGAACTGACCATTGAAGTACCTCCTGGTCCGTTAAGACAACAGCAGACATCATTTAGGAAAGTTTGAAACTTAGAGAATAAAGGGAGAAAAAGTATAAAGAAAAAGAGAGAACAGAAAATTATGAGGGTAAAGAATAAAAACTTAGACTGAAGCCTATCAGCGCCTCTGTAATCCTGTGATCATGAAGAACATAGGCAAGATATTTCTTTTTAAGACGTCCAGCTCTTCTGCCAGATTTAAGAAGCCAAGTCCTCCATTCATACAAATTAATTTGGGCCCTGCAAGTAAACAGAGAAACACCCTTCAACCTACCCAAGAGACAGCTAAAGGAGAGGAGGCTATCACAGCACAGCAGACTTTCAGAAGTTTGCTCAGCACTGGCAAACCCTGCAGTCTAAAGACAGAGGGAAGGCATGAGTGTGGCTGCTTTAGACTATTGTCATGGATGTAGCAACGCCTCATCCTGCTTATTATACATTTCTGTATGTCCATAAAATATATACAGTGTTTTACATGTAAGCCAGTGGACTAATAAAAGAACAGAATCTCAGGGTCAGGTATAAACCAACTCACTCAAGCATTTATTATGACTCAGCAGTGAAAAAATTCATACATACTTAGCAAAAAAGGTTAACACTGCATAAACATTATACTTAGTTATAGCTACAGAAATTATGTAATTAAGCTTTTTCCAGAGTCCTTCAGTGTGGCTGGTTTACTGTGTTTTTATTCTCTTCCTTTACACAGATCTTTCCTTCAAAGCCATGCTGTGCTAGAAATCATCTAAAGTTGAACCAGATCAAGTGTGTTCAAGGACTAGTTGGAGGTTTGCTTTTGCCCATGTCTAAAATCTTGGGGAAAAATGCTAGACTTCTATATATGCATGCAAACCATTAGGTTTCCTACTGGGTGAAGTTTTATGATCATCTATATGACATTAAGTAATTAGAATTTACCTATGAAAACCATGAGAAGGCTTAATATAATGAAAATAGGAAGAACAAGCGTTCTGAAATTTGTATACTGACGATGGGAAAACTGGCAAAATAGTTGATTTCCAAATGCTTTTACAGAAAAGGATTACAACAGACTCGGGAAAATCTTTCATCTATGAAAGAGATAAACGTCTCATTAGCTTGAATTGCTGACTTGTTTTATATTCAATGTCTAACTTCATTTTTTTCATCTGAAAAACTGCCCACTAGATGCCACTGTTTCTGCATATAAATAGCATCACAGCCCTCAATGGCCGTTTGACTCAAAATACCGCATCCTTCCTTCTCCCCCCTTGTGTTTTTTCTCCTTTTCTTAAAATGTTCAGCTCAGATGATTGGAATAAAAAGTCACCTCTAAAAAGACCTTTAGCAAATGGCTGATTTTTTTCCCCTTTGGATCCAAGATTGCTGTGAATGTGTATGTTAGTGTGGTGCCTGCCTGCGTGCGCGTAATTATGCCATAGAAAGAAATGGTTGAAAGTTTCTACATAGCTCGTTGTAGTGGCTTGTGACTTTTTACTGTCTGCCATTCAAACCCAGATCCTAAGAAAGGATTTTGTGTGTTTGCAGAAGCTCGTCTCTCAGAGCAGGTCCCATTTGATCTATCTTCAGCAACCGCAAACTGTAAGCTACAGATTAATTGGTAAAAGCATCACTCTTCATGGCATGATGTTATCTTATTACATTTATTATCTTTAGCAGCTTAGGGGACTACGTGTTAGGTGCTGTACAAATCTGTACTGAAGAGGAAGACTGTGCCCAGGGCCTGAAACGTAGTACCCCTCTATAAAGAGCAGATAAATAATATCAACTTTAATTTAAATACACAACAACTCAGGGGAGACAAAGGCTGGAATTTTTGAAAGCATCAACTTCTTCAGCAAGGCCAAGGCTAAAAGATTTTATCACAGCCAGATAAATAGCAGTTTGGCAGTTCAACTAATTGGCTATTTCTACCAGACTGCCTTAACTTTCAGGAGAGCACGCACTAAAAGTACTTACTTACTAAGACTGGAATTTCCAGAAATTTCACTGAAAGCAAGTCAATCACTTTATTTGAAATTCACTTTCACAGTGGTGAAGGTAACGGAAAATGCAAAATTATACTTACCCGTTTGTAGTTTAGATGATACAGTATTTGCCTGCTTCTCATGAAGGTCGAACAGATGAGTGTACTCTTCTATTCACAATGACACTACTGCTGCTCTGGAGTATTTCTGAAAAGTGAACATGAAAGACAAAGACAAAGCAAGTGCCTATAACAATCTGATATTAAATAATATGTACGCAAACGTTTCTCTGCAGTGCTTTGTGGATTTTTTTGCAATAGTTACAGCCTTGTTTTGAATGTTAGAATCTTGTTTTGAATGAACACTTCTGTTACTCTGTCTTAATGAATGAACGCATAAATAACTTCTGAACCGGTCGAGTGAAACTGGATTGATTGAATGTGATCACTGCAGTAGGAATCTAGCTTAGATTCTCAGTAAAAACTTATTTTTTAATGACTAAAGAGATCAGAGTGGACTTTAGAAGGTTATCTGAGCCTTTTATGGTCTACAAAGAGTAGAAGATCTTGTGAGAACTATGTGTCTTGAGATTTCTGGTATGTGATTAGAAATGCTGAGTGATCTGTCTCCTTTCTGGCATTTTAATCCTTTTTCAGGTCTGGGGGTAAAGATGTGTACTAAAATGAAAAGCAGTAAAAAGCAGAAAAAGTTCAATGAACTTTGAGCTAATACAACTACCCTTATTCTATCAAACAGGCATGTCCAGCCGAGTGCAGGCTCAACGTGAAACCAAAAGTTTGAAGCACTAGTATTATTCCAAATCTCAAGCTCATCTTGGTACTTCCTGTCTTTTTTTCAGGATATTTCAGTAAGTGATGATCAGTTGAAGTACAATTTTTTTCCAAATTTGGAGGGATTTGGATCTAAGGATCCATTTGGGCATCTCTTTTTTTCATGGTGTATATAACACGAGTATTATACACATACCTTTATTAAACTGAGTGAGCCAACCTTAAGTACAGGAGATCTTAGATCGAAGACAAAATGGGGCAGAATATTGCTTCATTTTGCATTTTTTCATAATAAAGAGCAACTATTGAGTGGCTTCAAAAAATGAATTCAGCAAAATGCTCCAAATGTTCAGAGTATACGTGGCTTAGAGATCTGCTCTTGAACTCTTTTAGTGTAACTCTGAGTATGTGCCTAGAGTGCCTATAAAAATGAGACCAGAATCCGGTTCACAAAATGCCTGGATGATCAGATCCACAGCACTTCTACTGTCCAGACACCAACAGAGCCCAATATTCCACTTAGTGCAATCAGGATGTACTTCTACATACTCCCCATGCACTGTATAGGGTTAGTTCCAGCATCAGTAATAAACTTCAAGCAGATAAGAATAATTATTCACACACATAATTATTTGCAGAATAAGAGCTTGTCCTGGTTATTTAAGATACATAGTTCTAGTACATAGATTTACCCAGTTCAACCAGCAGATTGCTCATGTTTTGGTGGGCCAGTTTTACTTTTGGCCACAACCAGGCCTAACAGACAAAGCCCGACTACTCTGAGTGTTGTCACAGCCTCTATTGATCAGTCAGAGGCACAGCTTAAACTAAGCCTTGCAGAATGATGGGTTTGCCCCTCCCTGGTTGGGAGAGAATGGGCCAAGCAATGTCCATAAGATGACTATAATAGAGCTCACCTACCTTACAGGGATCCGAGGTGTGATCAGTCACGGGTGATTTAAATAAACAGGGTTTGCTGTATACCTGCATAGAAAAAAAAAAAGCCAAACATAAAAGCAAGCCTTAGCAGTAATAGGAATAGATCAAACGTAAATAAAACATTCTTAAATTAATAAAGCACAAAGATGGGATTTATCTGCTCTTTCTAGGTCATGATTCTTTTAATTGTAAAGTAGATTCTCAAAATAGGCATTGCATTAGTGTCCATTTCTTTTCATTGATTATGGAGGGACCCGAAGCCTACAAAAATTGTAACTGAGCTTTCTCAAAATCTGATCCTCAGTAATTACGCAAAAACAACAACTGTGTAGCACTGGCATGGCTATTTTTATGCTGAGACATCTGTGTTCATGATACTTTGAACATTTTACTCCTGGGGCTGAAAAGCATTAAACGCTTATGAAGTTCTGAATTTCACTTGGCAGCATCTTTGTCCATAGCTAACCAGAGAGCTAGGCAGGTGCCCACGGCACATTTAGGAAGAAGAATCTTCACCCTCCAATCACAGAGGAATAGCAACATTTTCCTGTACACGCAGATCTTGCCTAGGATGTGGCAGACCCTTCACAACACCTGGTTTGGCCTCACCCAGCCTGGCATAAGAACAGAGCTCTCCCTCCTTGCCCCGGCTCGCTCCCCCTTGCTCTTTGCACCACTTACGGATTGTTTCACAAGCACAGCACCATGCAAGAAGTCTCCCCTCCTTGCAGAGCACAGCATCAATCCATTCCCTCAGGACACCCTTTGCAACCACGGGCAAGATCCGACATTCAGTGTCATGAGGAGGGGTAAGATATGTAAAAACACAGGATTTTAATCAAAGACGGTAGTAGTTTTACCTCAGACACACACAAATCTGGAGTCCGAAATTAATTCAGACTAATAGTACAGCCTTCAACTCCATTACTTTGGATCAAATTGTACTGGGAAGCAACTGGGGACTTCGGGCAATACTGGTGACTTACCGCGATTCCTAATGGGAGAAAGATTTCCATCCTACTGCTATGCTTCTGTTATCAAAGCATGGCTTATAAGCCTATAAGTAATTAACAGAACACTTTTTTTCTGGCAAAGACTCTGATCAATGTTCTGGGAAAAAAAAAAAAAAAATTCAGTAAAAAAGAAAGACTAACACAGAGTGGCAGCCACAGGAAGAGCCGCAAAAAGGGTTTTGTGCTCAATTTATTGGTACCACGGCACACACAGGAACAGCACTGGACTCTTGTTATCTGTAGGGAATAGAACACTCCATCAAAACAGGGTCAGGCTGTTTCTGTAGTCATGGAGGAATACTAGTACGATAAATTTATAGGTCCAATGGAAGACTCTCTAATTTACTGGGAAATGACAAGGCGTCTGTGGCCAACTTGTATAAAATTTACTCCTTTATACCTTAGTTACATGCCATTGAATATTTACTCTGAGTCTGTGGATATATTTATCATTCATGCAGCATCCCAACCCATCAAAGAGCCCTACTCAGAATAGGATGTGTTGGATTCCTCACCCTTCTAAAAATGAAACTGCAATGACTTAAAAAAAAAAAAATCTTTTGAAATGTTATGTTCACAAAGCAAATTCTTCCTGGAAGCAACTGACAGGTATTTAGGGTTAAATAAGGACAGATTTCTGCACAGCAAACAAGGAGAATCAGGAGGCTTACTCTTTTGTTCACACACCAGCTAGACCGGTGGCCAACAACTGTACGTATAGGAACTGTTCACAGCAATACTGCGCAGCTGTAGATTGGATTTGTTTCTGGTCTGTATTAGGTTATTCTATACTGTCCCCACTGTGCTATTCTGTATTATCTACTGGCACTATGTTACACTACAGCTATACTGTATTATTGTATGAATCACATTTCAAATAGGTCACCGTAGAGGAAACTCTCAGACTGCACAACAGCCACATACCATGATTCACTAGTCAGAGGCCTTGAGCCTGAAAAAGAAATAATTTAAAAATGTAATTAAAAAATAAATATTCAGGGCCTCATTCTGTAAAATATGAGTAAATCTTGCCTATGGAAGTCATCCACTGTATTCCAATCTTCCACAGGAGTAAAGTCGCTATAGTACATGGTACTCAAACATTTTTTTTTCTGTTGTTACCAAATACAATTTTGGTAACTCCTAAATATACTCATTTCCTCGCTAACACAGAAGGGGCCAACAGGCTGGTATTAAGAATACTGTCTGGGATGGAGCAAGGTTGAACTGCTACTGGTCATCTCCTAGAGCCACATGAAGAAACCAGAATCTCACTTTTATTTAGAAAACGTGGTTCTAGCGCCCACGGATACAAAGAAAAGCTTGAAATATGAATTGCGTACAGCAGATTCTGCCTGCGTCTTTAGGGAGGGAGCAGTTCCAAGACATATGATGTACCTTGTTCTTCCCAAGCCTGACATTTATTGGCAATTCTAAGGAGGGCCAGGTTAACGTCTGAGGGCAAGTGGCAGTGTGGGACACCATGGTAGGCCATAGCTTGCTTTCATTCAGCCCTGCCAACCATGCACGTACACGTATTCATTTTCCAGTTGTGAAAACCACAATTTTAGGTTCACAGGCAACAAACTTCATTTCAAAGCAAAATAAAAACAAATAAATGTAGTAGATTTGTGTCTACCTATGTTTATTTTTATATATACATATATTTACAGATCTTTTAATGTACTCTAAATTATAGATATTAAGCTTATGTTTCAACAGTGGATGGATCTGAATTGCATTTCAGCATTCCAGCTGCAGAAATTAAGGTTTTCAAGAACATTTTTTGCCCAGATTAATTTATTTTTAAGTCCTCAATATTTGAGGACATTTCAGTGATACACAAAGTTTTGCTAACATCAAATCTATAGTTCTGGAGAAGGGTTAGGGGAGGTGTGGTGTTAATATTTGGTATTTTAGAAAAGAGCCATAGCAGAAACAAAACTTTTCTTTTTTTTTTTTTTTCCTTTTTCTCTGTGTTACCATTTGATGCTTTAGAGCTGCCCAGGGAAAGAGAGAAAAATGTCTTCTATTTCACATTGCACAGCTGTTGCACTGCTGGAGAAAAACATTTTAAATATTAATACGGCTTTGGGGCTAAAAGCATTTCTGAAGAGACACTTCAATGCAATGAGTTTCAGCAAAGTTAACAATCACAAAAATAGAGTCAAAGACCAAAATCCCTCCAGCTGATAGTAAGCCAATTTATTTATTTTTTTGTGCATGTCTACAGAACTCATCATCTGTGATTGTATCAGCTACAGCTTTCTAGTCCAACCTCAGTAAAGAACAGCTCATAGATGCAACAGATTATGACCTCTGGAGTCAGAAACATCTTCCTTTTCTCACCCCAAGCTTTAAACGTGATTTGGACTATCTCAGTTCTCTCTCCTCCACGCCAGCTTTAGTGAACCGGGGATACATCCTTGCAGGTTAGGGTGCTTTTATCAGCTGCACAGCCTCCTCCACCCGGTAAATTCTGCAGCTGTGGTTAAACTGCCCAGGGAGGTTAAAGCTCTGTTACCCAATACTACCAACGTGTCTAAAGATGTATACCGTGGTTGTCTCGTTTAGCTCTGACACGGGCCATCCTGTGGACTGATCATTCCGGCTGCACCTAGAGGTGACTCACCCCAAAGGTACCCAAGAAAGGAAACAGGGGTTTCCTTCAACCAAAATAATCTGACAGCAGATTTCAAACAGTGCACTGAACAGAGGGCATTGCTTTAACTTGGGCTAGGACCCATCCTGAGGAGAGTTGGATGATATACAGACCGGGCTTACTAAGGGCTGCAGCATTATTTACGCACTCAGACTGCTGACGCATCTTCAGTTCTGCTGTGGAAAGGAATCATCCCGCATGGTCTGAAATTCGTGGCTGCCAAGGGGTAGGAGGAGGCTACTTCCATCATTTCAGTTGCTCATCTATTTCCTATTTACCAGGGATGACAAATGTTCAAGCCACTTAGTTAATTTATTCCCAAGCTTTTAATTCTTCTCCATATGCATCAACAGCTTTGCTATTGAAACCACACTCTCTCAAGAGCAGGTCTGAAGTGAACAGCACCTGTGGCTCCGGTCAGTCAGCAGCAGGACACACATGTGCCCAAACAACTCCCTCTGAGCAGAGGGAGAAATGGATTACAGCTCTGGGCTACACACAGTAAATCACCAGCACAGAGAGAGAAGCACAGGGACAACAGAAATACCAAAACGTGCTTTTTTAGAACATGGCTCCTTAAATTAAACATGACAAGAAAATATATGAAATGACAGCAAGGTCACTTTTTCCTTAACTGTTGCTCCAATTTAAGCCCACACATGTGTCTCATTTATTTTCAGCTTTGCTCTTCTGCTATCTCTATCCTTTAAGAGATGATTACAGAGCATTATCAGCGGAGAAAGAGTACAAAAGATGCTAGGTATTTACTAGCTTATGTGCTTTTTGGTAATTTTCTTTCATTTTTGGAATTCAGTTACAGAAGTGCCTCATGTTCCCTGTTAAAACTCAAGTCCTGTTACGGCGAGCAGTGTACAAACATCTCCCCATATAATGTTGCTATATATTACGTAGAAAAACTTATTAACTTTGGACTGCAATGGCTGTGTTCACGCATGTGGTGACAGGATTGATGAGATGTTGCAAGCAATTGTAGCGGTTACTGAAAATCAGGGAGATCAGCACTCACCATAACATTAGCATTCAGACATTGTTCACTTCATTTGCCTCATGACCAGATTTTACTACCTACAAACCTCACCTTCTGATTTCCTTTGCTATCACCCAAACAATGCATGCCATTGCTCAAATTGATTGTTATTAGGCTGGGGTACTTAGGAACTATAAATACATCACCACAACTGTCCTAAAATTTTTAGGGTGGAATGAACTACATGGTCTGAGCAAACCAGTAAATAAAGTATCTTAATTCTGCTTAAATTAGCACTAAGAATTTGCATTTAACTGAAGAGCTCTATAACTGTATATTACTATTTATTAAGAGCCACACTTTCAATAGAACCTTAAGCTAAAATTGAAGATGTAATGTTTCCAAAAATGCAAGCTCACGTTAAGAAACCGTGTGCACCACTCAATTAATGGAGACCCAGCCTCCCCAAACCCAGGAATAAGGCAGTCTGCATGTATGCGGACATGGAAAATTGCTCTTGCTCCACCAAAGTTTATATAAGGAAAATAGAATCCACTCTTCTAAAAGGAGTGTCATAAAGTTTGATGTGCCTATTTCAAAGGCATTTGGAACAGATATTCCCCCCCTCTGACCAGACAGAAATGTCCTTGCTTCCAGCTTTAATGCCAACTCCAGGGGAAGAAAAAAAAAAAGGAATTACACTTTCTGGCATTTTCGAGAACACAGGGCAAAGTTGGAAGGAGCCCATGTAAGAAGAAAGCTGAGGGGAATGTGATGGGAGGGAGCTAGGGCTGGAAACAGAAGACCTTTGGCTGTATTTTGATTGAATCAGGTGAGGCCAGCAGGGACAAACACCAGGCTGGTTTCTGAGAGTAGAGAGTCTCTGCCTATGCTCTGTGTGGAAACAGTGTCCCAGCTTTGCTCTTTGATCCTTCAGCTTAATTCAATCCAGGGACAAGTCAGAGTGAAACTGGGTGTGTGTAGGTGCAGGTGTGCACGTACGTTTGGGGGGGTGGATGGAAGGATGGAGACAATGGGCAATCAGTGCTGCCCCTCTTCCCAGCACATTTCACCCCTGCGCTGCCCGAGTCAGCTCCCACTGCTGTCACACCTTTCCAGGACCCAGGTCTGACACAGAGGGCCTTTTTTTTTTTTTTTTTTTCCAAACCCAAGTGCTTATAGAAGCAGAGGTTTCAATTATGAGAGCTGTAATACCATCTTTGGGATGCCTGGTTCCATCATGAGCAGTTTCACAGGGGGCTTGCAGTGCCAAGGGGCTGCACGCTCCAGTCACTCATGAACCTGCTTGCTCTGGGGCTGCTCAGCACAACTGTCTGCTTGGCTGTCAGTCTGTCCGTCAGTCAGTCAGGCAGCCCACCAGCATTGCCTACTTGCCTCAGAACTGCATCAGGTCATTGCATCAAGTGATGGCTGTAACCCTGCCTGGCTTGTGTCACTGCAGTAGTCTGAAACACCAAACAGATCTGAGTAAAGATTAGTTCAAACTCGCAGACGAACCCAAAGAAAGCTTTTGTTGCTGATAGCAGGCCAAACCAAACCTGCTTATGGGACAAAACACTTTCACAGTGAGACTGTGCCAGACTCAGAGAAGCCCAAGGCAGCATGAAGTACATACCCTCATCTTCTTTCTCCCGTGCTCTGAGGATCTCTTGGCCCACAGTGGTGGTGCCTCAGGGATCATCGTTGGCACAGTCCTTCCAAATTGCGTCCAGAGCTATTGTCCTGCGCTGACCGAGAAAGATTCGTCCTGTCTCATAAGAGGAAATTAGATGAATTGGCAGAGAAGGGGCAGTGGATGCCAGTCTGAAGGCACCGAGGGTCTGCCTTCTCATTGCATTTGTCCTTTGATCGTCTACAGGACATATGTTATCCCCTCTGTTGAAGCCCCTGAAACGTGGTCCATGGGCCCCTGAGAAGTGATCTACAAAAAATAGCTAGTATAGCAATCTCTATTTTAGTCCATATCATGAAAAATGAGAGACTGCCACAAATTCTGTCTAAATAGAAATTTCTTTTTTCTGTCCCTAAAATGAGTCTCTCAGGATTATATACAAAAGCCAAACGGCAGTTGCAAAGAAAACCCAGAATACTGAATTTGTTGGCCTTTTTTGCCTAGCGGAGAAGTTTACATTGTGTTGCATGGTTCTTCAGTTCAACGTTGCTTCTACTTCAAGAATCGGGAACTGTGCTTAAACGAAAAGCGGCTATTTTAAATTAATTGAATTTTTAATTGCGTCTCATGTAGCTGTGTCCTCTTAGCTCCACTGTCTGTGCGTCTTTCTTTGTGTTTGATATATGGCAACCATACAGAAACGCTGCATTATGGGATATGAAGTGGCTCAGTGGAGGAGGATATAAACCAGATGTGTAAAATATCCAGTGTGCACGCAATGCACCTCCTGTGACCTGTCTGGAGATGATACAAATACAATCATTTTTTAAGACAAAGAAATAGAAATTAGCTCCAAGAGCAGGGAGGGAATATAACAGACCAGAGCAGTTCAGAGAATAAGAAATCATTTCAAACTACTNAAATTCTGTAAAATAAAAAAGAAGCTAAGTGTCTTTCCCCTGTGTTTTGATTAAAACCATAAAGATAATTCTCTGCAGGAACCTCCAGTTTGTTTCACAGAATCTTTCATTAACTTATGTGTATGATTTCTCTCAGAGCATAGTTACAGTAAAGCTGTAAGCCTTACTGTCACCTTCAGTTTTATCCTAATAGCGCAAGTATTTCCCATCGGACCAGATTTTAGTAGAATGATAGTACTCCCCATGGCAAGTCCTAACAAGCTGATTGTGGAGGTTCCATCTGAAAATAAAACCTCACTTCAGGATAATTTTTTTTTCCAACAAAGGATTTTAAGTTGAATGGCCAGACCCTCGTTTCTTATAAACCTGGACAGATCACTGACTTCATAGATATCAATGTGTATTGGCCTCCACTGTGGCAGAGGAAAAAAAACAACAACAAATCCGTGTAACAGTTTACACCCAAATTCTGCTACCCGTACTGAGTGGGCTGGTTTGTGGAATGCAGCGACATTAACTGCTAGCAAGTGTCAGACTCTCGCCCATTACAATCGAAACAGTGGTATCTGAAACGGGCCACTTTTTATTCTGTGTTGTTTTGAGAAATTTATTTTATTTCAGGCAGTGGAAGCTGATGGCATCTGAAAGCAGGCACGTAAGACTGTCCTAGAAACAGTCAATCAGAGCTAACTCACAACTGCAGGTATTAGAAGAGATGCTACACCTTGAGATAGATTAGTGTAGTATCTTCAGTCCCAAATTCTAGCTCATGGATACCTTGCTTGCCCCAAAAGATTGCTTTTCGCTAATTAGATTTTAGATTTCTTGGAATTCATGGCACAGAGAAGGCTGAGATCTGTGGAGTTTGTTAAGCGGTTTTGCACCAGACAACTGGGTTCAGAAGGTGCATCTAACCAGCAATAATTGTCATCAGCTCCGTGATAAAACTGAAATAAGGACGAACAAATGCAAAACACTGACCTGGAAGATTTGTGCGTCTTTCCAGGATAAGCCTGAATTTTTTCTTGTTCTGCTACTGGGTTTGATGCTTCCCTTTGTCAGCACGTTCTGGTCTCAAGTCTTGTGCAAATGTGCCACACACAAAGGCTTTTTACATCAAATTAAAGAAAAAAATCACAGATGCTACAAAAGTTATTATTGCCACGGGTTTGGACCTGCCCAGTCTGAGTAGTGGGTATGAGAATTTTTCTCTCGTGGCAGAGTTTCAGAGAGGGAGTTTTCCCTTTCTTCTCTTACCTTGGCTGCTGGTGTGGCAGGTCCCAGCAGTGGCCCTCCCCATTCCCGCACAGACGGGTGGGGAACGGGTGGGCTGGGAAGGGGAGCAGAGGAATTTTGGTTTGGCACCCCTCGCACACCGAGGCAGCCAGGCGGCAAGGAGGGGAACGCAGTCGGAGCCAAGCACAATGCTAGCACGGATTGCTTCTTTTGGAAAGGATGAAACCCAGGAGCCACAACTGAAGCACTGCTTTGCTGTTGGGATAACTCAACTGTATGCTGCGTGTTGCCCCTAAGTAAGCCCAACAGAACTAGGACAATATTTCACTGAATTGGGAAATGATCTTTGGGACATGTCTCAGAACTGAAATGCTCATTGTTTAGATAATTTGGAAAAATACCTTGTTTTTCTTTGGTTGACCGGTCTCTGGAAAAGTTTAGGATGGCATGCACATTGTGGTAAAAAGGAAAAAAATGAGAACAAACAAGAAATTTGAATTAATTTGTCATGCTGGGAATAGGACTGCTGGGGGATTGTAGAAATTACAGATTGAAAAAGCAAGCAACACAGATAACTGTGTTTACTGCTGAAGAGATGGGCAGAGAATTCCCAGGACAAAGAGTGCCTGAAAACCGTAAGTGTTCAGTGGCTACCGAGAAATGGGAAGGCGCTTATGAGAAAGGAGTTACCAAGGAACGTGAGAAGTTCACAGCCTAGCCTAGATAGTTTCATTTGTGTGGGTTGGATGCTGCTAGTCTAATCAGGCCATGATTCAATGGCCCTTTGGGCTGCTACTGAAAAAGTGGTTCTTCCATTCCCTCTTCCCCCAGACACTCATTTCTGCGCTCTCTTACGCCAGCACAAGCATTCATGTGGCTGTACTACCCTAAGAAACTAATTAGGTGTATGCTTTTTTTTTTAATTGAGTTGATACTCAGCTGGATCAGTTCTGTGATCCAACTCACTGCACAGCCATATAAACACTGGTGCCAGACAAGAGTGGGCAAAAAAAGTGACTGGGTGCAGAGGAAGAGGGGGGAGAGGAGTGGAACAACCCCTTTCAGCAGCAGCCAGATTTATGCCAGATTAAAGTGACCGTGTAACCACAACCTCTTTGAGTAGCCCCCTTAATTTCATTTTGGGCATGTGAAGAATCAGCTATTACTCCTACTGAGTAAGAGCAGCACAAACAGGCTTTTATCATCTGATCGTCTCACATTTGCTGAACTTGTGATGTGCTCCGTGCTCTGCCAGAATTTTTGGGAGGATCTGTGGCAATTATAAGGAAACCCACCTAGGGACAATATCATTCCAGTGTAAGAAGGCTGTTATGTATGCAGCCACTTTAGCAGCTCCGTCTGCTATGAAAGCAAATGAACTCAAGAGCAGACAAGAACTGATATGTGAAGTTAGAGTATAAATCTGACTGCATAAATTAAAAGGACAGGAATGCAATGGATTTTGAATAGGTTCTTTCACATGATAGTGTTCTCCTGGAATCAGAAAGCAGACATTGCAGCAAAAAAGCTTTACAGTGTTCTGAAATAAATATTAGTATTTTTCTTAGCACAGAGGAGTTAAATGAAGTGGCAAATCAAAACGTGTATGTGTATGCATATACATTAGAGGTAGAAAGTGTGGACTGTAGTGAAAAGGGGTTGATACGGAATATTGACTGATACAGAACATGGTCAAAATATTGACTGCCTGTTGCAAGTTTTCTACTTTCCCTAAGGCATCTTCTTTCTGAGCTAGAACTGGCAGATACATGAAGGTTCAGCTTCCCTAAGCAATTCCCTGCACATCACTTTATGGAAAGAGTCATGAAATTGTGGGCCAATGCTTCCCTGAATCAGCTGAGAGCCTGCAATGAAAGGTCCAACGGACGAACCAAGCTCTTTAGCCACTCAATTACGATGTAGACAACATCTTTGCAGAAATCATAGAAGCAGAATAAATTAGGATGTGTTGAGATCCAAGGACTCCTACAGGGTGTCCAAGAAGCAGCATAATGTTAGCATAGGTCATTGCAATAATGACACCAATACCAACGCTGGTAATAGCAATTCCATGCCTGGTCCACAAATGGCTTCGGACTATTTATAAAACTACTGTCCATATGCCACTATGAAAGTAGCCATGTCCCAGAGTGTTTATAGTGAATGTTATTTTTTGCCATTTTCTTCAATTTTTGATTAGGATTTGTATAGTTTATCTGTAATTTTAATGAAATGATTCAGCTTTTCTGATAATCTGTTATGACTCCTATTTTTAATTTGATATTGAGCAACTGAATATTTTAAGCTTCAGTTGTCTTATACTAGTATAATTTCAGTGATAGCTCTTCTCAAGTTTGTTCTTTCACATTTATTGATTTCAATATATATATATGAAAGAGTTCTGAACTGTTTTTCTTTCAAAAATAGCATCAATCAAAAGCACTGAAAAATCTCGCAAAATTTTGTTTTCTTGTTAAAACTGAATTAAGGAAGCATGTTTTCACTGAGGTGATACCTCTAATTCCCTATAAGCTCAATGTTTATTATGACATTAGGAAAAGGCTATTTCTGGTACTAATAAGGTTTGATTACAGCTTCCCCCCCCCAAGCAATTACTTCTGAAGCATTAACAAGTTTCCTCTGGGAAGCTGTCCTCTCTCAGCTGGCCAGTTCTTCTCTTACTCACTTGATCCAAAGCCGGCTGAGGTCGATTTCCATTTCTTTGACTCAGACCGACCATCCATGTCTCCCAATCTTCTGTGACACTGGAAATTATTCACCCTCTAACTGTCTTATTTAATTTCAGCTGGCCTTGGCTACTGGCCTGCTCCAAGGGTTGCCTTGTCAGGATGCTTATTTACCTTCACCAAAACACCAGTAGTTTAAACTGAAAACATACCAGTTAGGAGTTTCACGCAAAACAGTCAAACATTCTAAATGAAAAGAATGATTTAAAAGAAAAATACAGAACTCTGCTGCAATTCAGCATGTCTCTGCCATCAATAAAGGATACAGCTAGGCATTTCATTCAAAACAAAACACGCAGTCTTTCTAAATACCCTCCCTGATCAGACCACCAAAGCACTTAGCATCTCTTTTTTGCTCACCAAATATTTTTACGATTTTCCACAAGAAACAGCCAGGCCAAACTCTAATAACCACTCTGAGAGGATGGGAGTACATCATGTCTCCAGACACGGTGCAAATAAAATAAATCACTAGAGGAACAAAATTTTATATGGCTTGTTTTTTAAATTATGTTTTGCTATAAGGAAATGATGAACAGAAGCGTGAACCAAACTGAGGAGCAAATAGCTATTCTTGCCTAGATCTTGGAGCACTGTTACTGTCAAAAAAAAAGCAATCTTCAGAGGCAGCCAAGAGGTTTAAGAGCACCAGCCATGGTCTTTAGAAATCCTTTCCCTTTAAGATCAGAATGTCAACATTAGAGACTGTGTCTATACTAATAAATAACGTGCACAATTTTAACAATGAGGGCAGTTAATCACTGTGGTATCTTATCTAGGGACGAGCAAGATTCCTGTTACTTACAGTCTTTAAATCAAGACTTGGCGTATGTCTGTGTGTCAGGCTGCGATGTAAAGCAGAGACATGAGAACCATTTTAAAACTACCTAGCTCACACAGTAACATGAGTCTAGCAGTAGAAAGGCAGAGTTAGTACAAATTAATTAGACCAATTTATCCAGCTTTTTGGTAGGGTAAATTATCCCACTCTGAGCTCAGCTAGACTACTCTCTGTCCCCACCAGCTTATTTAAAGTTACCCTGTGTATCTTTACTCTTCCCTGCGGTCTCCAGTATAGATGTAACGTTGCTGACTTTCTATAAGAAGTATTAAAGCTCAGATGGATATTATGGGCTCTGTCGAGAGATCACTGGATGATGCTCATGGCCTGGTAGACAGTGCCTTTCTAAAGAGTATGCAGATAAAATAAAAACACTTTCAGAGATCAGCCCTATAACAAAGATCACTCAGCAATATGGGTAAAAAAATGTCTTCCTCTGGGACTGGCTGGCTTTGGCCCTCCCTGACCCCTATTCTTGTTTGTGAACCTCAGACTATGTGGGGAGTCAAGCATCGGGACCTCTCTGGTTTGCACCGTTGTCAAGATTCACACAGAACGCATCTAGTGAGATGTACTAACGCGAGCATTTGATACCTTACTGCACGTCCATCCTAACCAGAGTGTCAACCACTACCCAAGAAGATTCTTTCTACCCGTGTTCCCTCCCCACATGGCAGAATAAACTCCTATATCAGTATCTGCCTCTATTATTAAACTCTGGATATTCCCTCCCAGCATTCTCTGTCTCCTAAGGCTTGTCCTTGGCTACCCTTACAAACCAGCATGACAAAGTTTCTGCCTCTACTGCAAGGGGCCGAGCCCAAGAATCATGCCTCGCTGGCACAGCAGGCGCTTCATGAGTGGCAACATTTCAATCCCACTTTATGCTTTGCCACCAGAAAGCCAGGCACACACACTGAAACGCTGCCCGTGCATTACCGCAGTGTCTTCTATAAGAAAACATGGATTTCTGCCACTAGACAGACACAGAAACTAGTAAGCTATTCCCTGCATTCTTCTATCCCCCTGGGCACCCTGTGTAAGGGAAGCCATTGATGCTTGCCATCAGATAGACACACAGACTAGTAATAAAATACCCATGATTCACTGCATTTTTATTCCTTAGGGTGCTTCTGAAGAGGGAGCTACTGATTTCTTACTTACGTTTAAATGATTTGTGAAGGGAAAAAAATCTTCCTATTTTATAGCCCGTGCCTTTAGCCATAGGGGAAACTGTTTTCTGTGAGTTCTGTATTTTGTTTGATACATAGCTTTCCTCTAATTACTTATCTTTACTTTCATGGGTTTTTAGGAAGCTAAAGTTTTCCCTAATCTTGTAATTTTAATCAGTTAAAAGTTGCTATCTATCAGGTGAAACATCCAAGCCCTCCCAGTTTCTGCATTTACTCATTTCATTGTGAGATTTTCCAGCTTGAAGAACGTGATCTTTAATGCCTCATCATTTATAACACGGTAGCCCCCTCCAGGACATGCAGTTATATGGTAGTGCCCTACCCTAAGGATCGTGTAAAAGGCAAAGAAGGTGAAGAGAAAGAGACATGCCAAGTAGTTTTCCTAAAGTTACACAGAAAATCTGGCACAGCCAGGCAGAAACCACATTCTCTGGATCTCTGGTCCAGTGCCCTGGTCACTAAATACACTGCCTCTCAGACCTTGCCTAGCACCTGGATATAGCAAGCCCCAGCATGTGTGCATGTGAATCATCAGAGGGAAGAACAGCCAGGATCTCCCCAACCCACCAGCTCTGTGCTAGGGGAGGCCACAACGGTCCTCCTTGTTCTTTGGAAGCAGAAGGACTTGCAGGTTCTGCCGTTAGCCAGGGATGGGTTTGGACACCGTGGAGATAGGCAAAGTACAGCAACCTAAATAAAGATAGAGGTCTCCACACTCAGCCAGCAAGGGGAATCCTATCCCCAAGACAGACTGGAGCCACATCATTGCATAATGCTCTAGAAAGCACATCCACTGGAACTCCCGCGGCAGGGCCCTCACCACAGGGCATATTTTGGTGAGTGGTGTGAAGGCGGCCCTTCGTCACCATTTCCTTTCCGTATTAGTCGCATTTGGCCTTGCTCCACTTCCTGCCTCTGGAAGCCTAGCATAAGCACTGTGTCTGGTCAGGGGAGAAAGCAAGCATAGCATTTTCTGTAGGCAAGTATCCACAGCTCAAAACCACCTAATAATATGTCTCAGTTCTTCCTGACTTGGTAGTGTCTGCGTTGGAGAGGCCAAGGTTTGGAACAGAAGAGACGGAATTGGCCAGGACAAAAGTGCATTGGCAGAGCTCTGTGGAGGCACTCACACAAATCCTGCCCACATTACATCTGGGTCCATCCAGGGTTTTCATGATCACTGGATTTACCAATCTTTTTTTAAAAGCAAACAATCAATAAAGGGAGAGAAAAAAAAATAAGTAACTGCTTGGCCTGAAGTTTGTTGCTACTCAAGAACTTCCCACATTGTGCTAAGTGAAAGTAAAGAGGGAAGTGTACTCTTTTGGGGCCCAATTCACACCCAAGTTCTTGGCCTCATCCACATCTGTTCTTCCAGGGATGCTCAAATGCTTAGATGTGGCTGGTGAGCTCCTGAAGTTGGCTGGGCCAAACAAGCAGAGTTTACGGCTGAGCTGGCTGAGAGGTAGGCTGATTCTGTGCATTTCTCAGGGAAAGGTTGCTGAGGGAGTCCTTGAGGAACGCAAGCTGGAAAATAATGCTGTGGCTCACACAGGGAAGTCCTTCTGAGCATCAGCAGCAGTGTGGCAGCTTGCAGTCCAGCAAGGGGAATGCCTCCACCTGGACCTGCACATGCGGAACTCGCTTTCCACTTATTAATATCCACTGCTGCCACTGCCTCCGCAGAGGTAAACAGCAGCCCTGAAATCAGCATCTGCAGCATAATGCGTAAGGAGGAAGCTTATGGGAGCGCTATGGCTGTTCTCCTTGCACTTCTTCCTTGCCGGCACAGGCAAACAACATCCAGACTCCAGTTCTGCGAGTCTGTCTTACTAACCTTTAAATCCTCTCTATTTGACTGAATTAACCCAGAGACTAACTTATGAACCACCTGTGTCATCATAGCCTTTTCCTGTTGTCTAGAAGGCAGGATTTTGTGTTTCTTCTTCTATCTTGAGAGGACAGCCTGAATCGTCACCCGAGTTCTCTGCACACAGAAAAAGATCTTATTCAGAGGACCTGTTTTTAGGACTGACACATACAAGCAGACACAATAACTTGCATATTAGATTTCTTGGTGAAGGTGAAGATACAACCTTGTGGAACAAGAAATTCAACATCACTAAATGTGATAAGTATCGGAAATATTTCTTCCATAACAAAATATTGCCTGCCCTTGCGCATTATTGCCAACTGTTTACTATCATTTAGCTTCAGTGGGAACAGGTTTATTTGCATGAGGCATCATTGGTTTGTCTTTATGGGAACTGGACATTATAATAGGCAATCTTCTGAAGAATACCTCTTATGTGCAAATTACTAATTCAAGGTAAAGATCTAGAATCATCCAAGAGACACAGAGACTGCCTGAAGCAGAGGTACAGATTCTGGAAGGAGCAGCTAAACACCTCATTAACTGAGCTTCATGCCGTTTAGTCTGAGTGACTGAATATTTCCAACACAATTGAAACTGTGGTTCTCTGAATTAATGTTATTTTTAATAAAAGGAGGCGTTAAGTTGCCTTCTTTGGTGAGCATTGTGGAATGTTTCTAACTTCCCTACCAGACATGGCTGTGTTTGAGTGATATTTGTGAGGCACTTGGAGAAGAAATGTGCTATATAAAATTAGAGATTATGCCAAACCTCAGTGTTGGATTAATATGTCTGTGTGAATTTAGAGGATGAAAAGCCACCTTCCATTTGGTGGCAAGGTGTCAAATTCCATGTTAGTGTAAACTGAAGCAGACAGTTAATTACAAAAAAGTTATTCCAGTTGTACTGACAAAGAATCTGACCCTGGTACATTTGCCTGAAATGAAGCAACCAAAATCCTGGGTGTGAACATGCCAGGAGTTTGTATTAAAACTGATGTCTAGATCCTAGTTTTGCTTTTTGGGCCTTTTTTTAACGCATCTTTTTATAGTGATGATATATTGCTATACAAATGCATTGCAATGCAGCAAATGCTAGTAAAGAAGTCACAAATCAGCAGAAAGATGCTTTATAAATTAGAATTTTAAGAGTGTTAGATTGTTTCAGACATTTTGTACGTTCACCTGAAATTGCAGAGCAAGCATATATGCTAGTTCAAAGTAAGAATAAGTTTCTGTTCAAAACTAAGGAATGAATTTTGTGTCCTCTCAAACTCTATATATCCCTCCTGTGGTTTGGTAAATGGTACTTTGTGAAAACTCACTCTCTGCTAGTGCATGAAATTAGGACACTGCAGTCCAGTCCAACAGCATTGATTCTCCTTTGATTAAGAAAGAACTGAGCATTGCAGTAGCAGTAATAGCTCAAGCCAGATCCCCACTGCTACAGGGGACACAGCGATACAGACTACAGCAAACAGATCTGCAGGACCATTTTCAAAGCGGTTTCAGTGTCTCACTGGGAGATTTTTGCTGGCTAAATCGGCAAAATTCAGAGCATACATTAGGTCTGTGACTCCAGTTAATGAGTCCTTTGTTTTATTAGATGAATTGGTAAGGAGGGTCATTTTCCAATACATCTTTTCCCAGCAGAGTAAAATATCCACCACTGAAAACAGCCATAGGCGATCCATTATTTTTATATTACCCGTGTAAAGTTGCTCCTTACAAATAATGAACACTCATAACTAAACGCTGCTAGAAGAATAAATGACTAACCAGATTTTATCAGTACACAAGCTAAATTCAATGATTTATGAAGAAATCTTGGTCCCGTCTAATGGAATTTTCCCAAAATAAATTCATGTAAACAACTTGCCACAAAGAGGCAGTCAGTGCTCGTTGGTATGTGTAAACAGCTTTAAACAGTTGAGAATATAATCTCCTTGACTGCTGGGCAGTCTGGGGAGATTCATGCAGAGTCTCCGTTCAGAAAACCACCTTTGGCTCTGATCCTCCTGACATCATAATGCCACCCATTTCATTAATTTTTAGTAAACGTTACTATCATCATAGATGGGTAGAATTATTTTGCCTCTCAAAGCCAACACATGAATTTTTACAGTCCTCATCAGAATCCCAGGATGAGAGTCATGGGTAGGACTAGTGGGAGAAGGTAAGAGAGACAGAAATGAAAAAAAATTCCAACTCCTGAATAAATGTATCACAGTGTATTCAGTTTCCAGTAGTGGATTACCAATACCTTTTTACATGGTCCTAGAATCAAGCTGAAAGTACGATGCAGTCGCATTAACGTGTTGCATTCATTCTTAACGTGTTTCCAGGGGAACTCCTATTTACATGGTCGCTAACTGCAAAGTGAAGTCAAATATTTAATAAATTATCTCACTGATGTTAATTAGTCCTGTTAGGAGCTAACACCGAGATCAATGTACGTAAACTGGTCTGTGCGAGTGACTCAAACCAATTTGGGCTGGTTCCCAAACAACCTAGAGCACAGTTCTTCTAAACCAAACCAAGCCATTTTCAAAGTTTGCATCATTATCAGAAATATTTCCTTCTCTGCCTTAATTCATCCTCAAAAGCAACACATCACAGTCAGCATCAGTTCTATTAGAATAAGGGTAAGTAGGCAGGCTGGCCGAGTACCAAAACTGCAAAGACAGTTAGCTGTTTCTAATGACTATTCATAAATATAGCATCATTAGCACTTTCATGGGGATGATAGCTACAGTACAGCATGTTCTACTGCTCAGTGGAAGAAGAAATCCTGCACTACACACACAGATTTTACAGGCACTAAGTACCTTTTTTAGATTTGTAGAACTTTCAAGGCTTTTCACAGTTAATATTTCTACATTAGCCTGGTTTCCCAATATGTCTGCTAGACAGATGAAGACTGATGTTTTTTAAAAGGGACTAGTGATTTTGCCTGCCTGTTCCGGGTTGCCTAACTTGAGCCAGTCCTGAGAACAGCCTGATAGTTTGATGATTTCCAAAAATCAGTTCCTTTGAGGTGTCTCAGCATAACACCTCATCAGTCTCTCCTCAACTCTAGTCAGTGACAAAAAAAAAAAATCCTCAAACATTCCTTGCTCCTGAAGTGGGACAGGGTGCTTTCTTACAGAGACGTAAGATTTAATTTGCACCCGTAGCCAAATGCTGCTGTTAGATAGCTGGTGATTACAATCTCAGCCTGGAGCTGATCGAAGTGGCTCCTATGACTTTTATCATGTAGCTCTAAGTTTAGATCAGCATGGATGAGATCAGTATTTACTTCCACTGTCTCAGACGTCTGCTCAGCTCCTTGTCATGTCACTTGTGAGCCGTTTTGGACTACAGTTTCTTGACCATCAAAATTGTGTTTCAATTTTTAAGTTGATTTGGTTAAAACAAAAGGAAGTGTCTTTGGCCAGTTGAATTAAAGGATATTATCCATCCATGCCTTTTACATTAGAATGGTTTCATTTTGAAGTAAGAACAGAATAGTTTAATTCAATCATTGGCACAAAAATAATACCCACTATCAGATAATGGAGACTTCCTAGGAAAGATATACCTGATGTCGACAGCCTCGTAAGCAGGCTGGCAGCCAGTTCTAATGGAAAAACAGTCTGTGAAGAATTCCCAGCATATTATATTCCCAGGCTTTTTAGAAGCTATTTTCTGGCTAATCAAAAAACAGAAGCTATGTCTTCAGCAGATATAGAATAACATCCTTGCTGAAATACACCAGCTCAAGATCTGGCCCACAGCATGAATTTAAGATGTTTAGCTACACTTGAACCCAATTCTTTTCTACCCACCTAGCTTTAATCAGGTGTGACAGCACTTGAAGTCAGTTATGTTCAGGGCAGCGTGAATGAAGTGGAAATCAAGCCAGATCAGAATGATGGTGATTTACAATGACTTTGCAGAAATGGATCTATCACAAATAAGGCATCAGAGAAGTCACACCTCTGTGCCTTGTCCACACCCACGTGCACGTACCCGCTGGCCAGCTCGTATCCTGTGGCTCACAGAACTGCTAATAGAGTGGGATCAACCAGCCCTCGGCTGCAAGGCATGCAGTGAATACATGGGATCAGTGCGGATAGGTTTAAACCATTCTGTACAAACATGGATTAATCTACAAAAGAAGTTAATGAAGCATGAAACGCGAGTGGTATTTATGCAGCATCTGGGCTATAGAGAACTATAGCTGTGATAACTTTGACCATCACCTCTTGGAAAACTCTTTTCCTAGTTTCCTCTTTATAAAAGATTATTTGAGGTCATATATATGGAGGCACTGTATGCTGTTGAGAACTGCTGGTGATGCGCAATAGCTTAGTTTACCAATTTCAAGCCTCTTATGGACTATTTGCCAATCTTAATATAGCCCTAGAAGATTAAATTTGTAACTAGCTTTAAACATAGGTATACACAGAAGTAGCACCAGTCTCCCAATCGCATGGGATGTTGCTTCCACAGATAATAGATTTTCACAGGGTTGGGCAGCACTTTGGTCAGTGCATTGCAAAGGAAAGCAGGATGTATCCATGCTTTTCCTCCTGCTTTCACTCACTCTGTCAATCTAGACAAATTGTTTAATCTCCTTACACCTTATTTTGGTAATCTGTAAAATCGTTATTCTGAAACAATTATTATTTGTGAAGCATCCAAGAACTTCAAATGAAGAGTGACATGGAAGCATAAAGTATTGTTGCCTGCTCCTTTGAAACTTCGGGGCTCTCCATCCAATTCTCCTCTTAATTACCTCAGCCTTATTTCACTACAAGTCTCTAAAGTAATTATTTATGTTGTTGTAATAAGAACAGATTCAGGCTGAGGTTTCCTGCTTTCAGAATTGACTAAAGATCTTTCAGTTATGAGGGTTATTCAATTTTAAGCTAAAATGGCTAGCGTGTTTTCCCCAGCTGGTTATTCCACACACCCACCCAATTCCCCTTCCTTCCCAGATTTTTGCTCTGTTCTCTTTTATCCAGCAGCAGATTATTGTGGCAGTTCACCTTCCCACAGTGTATGTCAGGCTTTTACCTAGTCCGAGCTTTCAAAAAAACATTCGAAAATGGGCAACATTTCTCACGTCTGGAAATGGTCAGTAGCAGGGCATACAATTCTCAGCTAAAGTATAAACTTAAAATTTTGTATAGTATAGTTTGTAGTATAAAAGTTTGAAGTATAGTTCCAATAATGATCTGTGAATTGGATCCTTGCAATCTACATGTCATGGTGGTAGAGGACTTCATGATATTCTACACCTCTACAGGGCAAGTTGGGATTTTTGTATTTTCTTCTTAACTACCATTCAGGTGTGCCTGGCATTTAGGTCCCTAACTCCCTAAGATATTTTGACATCTTTAGCATAAGCACTAGTGCCATCTTCCCATCCTACACTGTAGTCAGCTTGAAAACTTGACAGTCTTTGGCCATTGGTGTCCCTTGCCACAGTGCATTAATATTTTTTTACAGTAAAACCTCCTCTCTCTAGACACAAATGCCTTTTCTTGCTCTTTCCATCATAACTTAGCCTGCAGCTATTAGTAAATTAACAACCAGTAATATTTTTCATACAGAACTCTTTTTGGAGAAATCCTCCTGCTTATACTTCCTAGGGGCCATTCCTGCAGCCCTCTCCTGTATCAGTAGTCCCACTGACTGGTGAGCAAGCTGCAGAATTGCACCCTTTGGGTGTTATCTTTGGAATAAGCTGACAGCTCTACGCTGCTCACTGCTTGGTGTGTTAACCCAATTATGTTTGACATCTGAGGTCAACAAGATCATTGGAAATGTCCCATTGCTGATCTTCTGAGGAGTCTCAGAGTTTTCTCCCTGACAGCTGGTTGTTAAGCTGCCTACCATAGATGCCATAACCAGGTAGGAAAGAAGTATCTTCCTGCAAATGTGGTCCCTGTGACTGCTACTCTGTGTAATTGCTCCTTACAGGCACACATGAAGTGTCTTGTTTGTCTCATTATTGGGACAGCATCAAAACCTATTAATAGCTATAAATTCACAAACGTGGACTCTTTCTAAGCTAGTGAGAAGATCAAAGCTGCTGTGTTTTACATAGGTAGTTGGGTATACTCATGTCACTGAAAAGGGGGAAAGCAGTCTAAAAAGGGAAGATTAGGGAGGAAATGGCATATGCAGCACATGTCCTTCTCTTACAAGAAAGCAGCATTTATTTCCATACCTATGCTATTGTATTAGGGGCATTTAGATCAAATCCTAAGACTCTGCAAATTGTTGAATTTCATTCCAATCCAACTAGCAGAGCAGCCTCCAGGTTCTCCAGAATAATGAGGCTATTTTGAAAGTTTGAAAGTGTAGCAGAGAACTCATATTGGATTTTTTTTTCCCCTTTTTTCTTTTTTTTCCATTCACCTCCAGATATTTAAGTCCTTATGGAGTGCTTGGGTCACATTACCAAGCTTTTCCCCACAAGTACAAGGACTTTTCAAAATGAAAGCTGAGATTTTTGTGCATCCACATGAGACAGGTCTTGGGGCTGTAAGCACTGCACCAAATATTGCTAGACCTCCAATAATATGGCAAGATTTACCAACACTGTATTGATTTCAGCTGAGTGATGGTGATTTACACCAGGCAAGACAGTGGTCCCTGGTTTGTCCAGGAAGCCATAAACTTGATTCTGCTCCGCACCTGTGCAGTTCTGTAGGCCAGGTACTACTCACAGCTGCACATATATAAACATGCCCAGGGATGCTGTGGCACAGTGCATGAAACTCGCTCTGCTGGCCTTCTCCTCAGGCCCTGGCTGCCTACCTGAGCCTTGGGCATCTGACCTGTGCCAGCTCCTCTGGCCTGCGGTCCACTCCCCCTGTGCGCTGAGGTGCAACACTGTATAACGGAGATACTCTGGCACTTTGGAATAACTTGGGAAACCTCCATCTCCAACTTCAGGCACAGCCAGAGCTCTCTTGCCTTGGTGATGCCATGAGAGCATTGTCACCTACAAAAGCCACCAGGGCCCCAGGAAAGCCCTATGTGGGTGGTTATGGCTGGCCACGGAGTGTCGCTGTTACCCCAAATTTTGGAGCTGGTCATTCATCTTCAGTGCTACAGCATGACGCAGATAAGAACACAAAACAACTGTCCCTTTAAAAAGGAAAAAAAAAAGAATGTCTGGTATCACCTCTTTCTCTCTCCTTTAAAATGCCCAACTTTTTCTCCCCTGTCCTCCCCTCCTCTTTTCTCCTGGGAACCAGGATTCCTAAGCTCTGCTTGGAACCAAAGTTCAGATTTTTTGGCAGTGCAAAGGGACTCAAATGAGAGCTAAATTAAACCTTTTCAAAACTTCCCCAGCCAGCCGGGTAGCAGACAAGAAGCACATTCCAGGACCATGTGGGAGATCTGAGCGCTGAGGCAGACAGCAAAGGCAAAGGTGATGCTTTCAGCTTTTGCAGAGGTGCCAACCCGTCTGTGCTGGCCCCATTGCAGCCCACACAAGGGTCAGTGCTACTGTCCCCACAAAAATAAAAAACCCTCCCCTATATTCTCCTGGTCAGGCTAAACATTTGTTGTCGATTCCAAAAAGGACAGTACAGCAGTGGAGCAGCACGCTCGGATTATGGTGTGGATTTACAGAGGTTTAGTACGCAGGACAGTGAGCGGAGGCAGGAGTGCTTTCTGGTAAGGCTGCAGTTTGTATTTGGGGATAACAGAAGGCCACACAGAAGAACCCAGGAGAATTAGGCACCCCTTATCCTTCTCTGATTTTCTGTTCGAATCTGCTTCAGAGTGTACAGAAGGCAAGGGAAAGGTTTCCTGTTGGCTTTACGGACAATGACATTAACTTGCCATTTCTTTCCTTGTCTTTCTAAAGCAGCTTTGAAGCAGGGCTGAGAAGCACATCCAACAGAACGGGGTGGGGAGGGAAACAGTACAAAATTCTGTTTCTAGCACTGTGCTGACCTTCTGCTGGGAACGCTTGGAAAACTTCAGCTTTCGGGAATTTCACGTTTTGTCACAATTTCATAACAGTAGGACATTTCTTTGGAAAAACTAGAAAGTACTAATTTTTCTAAGCTTTAAACCAAGATTTTTTTCCCAAGATAAGGAAAATGGACTCATTTCAACCATTTTTTCCCGCCATTATTTTGTACAAACTGTTTCACTGAAATGTTTTTGAACAGCAAAATGGAAACATTTAATGCAAGTAGGATCTGGTTTCATTGTGCATGGGCCACAGCCACATAACACCAACTGTCATTAAGGTACATCTGGGTGCACTAACAAAGGAGCTGGCCTACATTATTTTCATTTTCTAAGTGTTTTTCTATGAACACCTAAGGAGAATCACCATTACTGGTCTCTAAAACAGGCCGGACAAGCATCTGACAGAAAGGCTTTAGGTAGAGTTCATGCTGTTTCAGAGCAGGCAGAGGGACTGGACTAGACTCTTTAGGTCTATGATTCTATGGCAACACCACAATCTCGGCAAAACTGTATGGTTTGTTCCCAGAACCATAAATCTAGCCTGGCATCATTGGAAACTCAGTGTTGGAGAGCTCGGTTTAATTTCAGATTTATTGCAGTAATCAAAACTGAACAAAATCAGCCCAAGACTGAGCCTCCTACCTGAACCTGAGGCTTGTGGAGTGAAAGTTGCTTGAATTTTCTGGTATTTACAAATTCCTACCAGATCAGAAATGTCACAATCATTTTATGTCTTGGCTTTTGGTAGAACTGGAGTCAGAGCTGTTGCCCCAGACAAACAAAATAAACTCCCAGGTCTTAGTCCGTTGGCTGATGATGAAGGCATAGTGGAGTACACTAATTTTTGTTGAATTATCTAATGTCCTCATGTAAATGAAAAATTGCAATGTCAGGCAGTGACTGAGCCATCCTTCTGTCAACATTAATTTCTACTCTATGATTCAGTGTTTTCCTTGACGGTCCCTACCAAAGTCAGGGAGGGCAAAAATATATGCAATTTAATGACTGACCTCCAACCCCACGGAAGTGTTGTCCTTCATGTGTAAGGACTAAGATTCTGTTGACTAGTGGGGCCTTAAATGAATAAAAATGCATTTATTTATTTTACTCAAATTCATTGATCTATCTATAACTGATGTTGTAATCAAGTCCACATGCCGTCACTGAAATTTTTACTATTGGGGTACCCAAACACTAAATAGATACTGGATCCCTAATCAGTAGGTCCAAACTAATGAGTGCCAAAACACTGGCTAGTCAAAGCTGACATATCATTGTTTTGTCTTAAGGCCACCTAGAATTTTAAGTTACATTTTAAAATCTAGATGTTTGAATTTTACTGCATTTAAAGTAGACGATTGAACCATTCGCTGTAAAACATATCTGAAGAATTTATACCTTCCACTGGAAAAGCACTGGCCAACCTCTTAGCAAGATAAGAATCTAATTATATACATTTAAAGTGACATTTAGAGGCCTCAGTACTTTTCATATTTGATCTCAGATCTTAGAGCTGGCATCTGTTTCTCCTTTTAGTTAAGAAACTGAAAGACTATTTACATATTCTTAGGAGTATATCTCCAATTAAATCTTTTTCAGAACTGCACTCTCAACATTTCATATTAAGTTTCTTGGCAGACAACTATCTTTTTCTTTAAGAGATTTATTTATTCAGTTGGATACTTTTTTTCATCCTTTGCCTGGGCACTTGGAGTCTTTGGCCTCACCATCCTATAATTAGAAAAATGACCCTACTTAGAAGTTTTAGAGCTCTGCTCCAAAATGTCTTCTTCCCAGTTCATTTATTTATCCACCTTTTTACTGATGTGGCTTCATCTAGTAATTGCCTTTCTAACACGATCTGCAGCAGTAGAGTGGAATAAATTTAATCGGGCATTTGAAAACATGTGTTATTGAAGACCAACATCCAAAACAAGAAATCAGCTCACTGAATGATAACAAAATATTTCTACATTTATCATTCAGTGAAAAGGAGAGGTGCGTGGGAAGACAAGAAAAACACAGGGAAAGTACAGAGCTGCTGAGGACTGTCAGAAACTGTGACAGTCCTTTTATAAATAATTCCTTTCCAAAGTGTAAGGAATTGTTCCTACCCCCAAACTGTAGGTAGAATTCCCTATCACCTAGTTTCCCTAATCAAGTCTGTATATATTTTCTATTTAGTTTTCAGATAATAAAGTTGTCTGCCCAGGTGTCCCAGCACAGACAAAACAATCAGACATCAGCTCCCCAGCATTTCATCGACCCCCTTCATACAGCAGATGAACAGAGGCATATTCTCGCCTTCTCCAGATATCTGGCAAATGGGTGTCTTTTGCAACATGCCTGGAAAGTCACCAAATCTGGGCTCCTTTGGACTAGGGTAGGAAGCAGATTCCAGAATATTTCAAACTCCTCATAAAAGATACTCTGTCAGCACCCTCTGAGTAATGGCACGGGGCGGATTCCTCCCCCCAGCACTGCTGTTGACATCAGCACGAGCAAGGCTCACTGGATCCGTCCTTAGTGGCACCACTGTGAATCTCATTGACCTCCGAGTTATTCTTTTGCTTGACACTGGAATCCAATTTACCAGAAATAGATATTCAGGATTTAGTATCTAAGTATAAGAACAGTAAATAGAAGCAGGCTTGGGCCTGTTAGCTCTAAATCGCATTTCCTTACTTGTTATAGTAAAAAGTTAAACCCAAGCCTAGTATGACTAAAACTTTACTGGTATCCAGCCCAGTTATCTACGTAACACACAAGTGACACTATCTGCACTTTCTGACAGAGAAATAGGTGGGCTGCAAGATTTTTCAGAAGTATTTTGTGGGACTAGATTCAGGTGTGCATCCTACAGAGCTGTACCTCCAGATGGGGCCACCAGAGCTGCAGAGAAACCTTTCCAAGCCTGCATCAGGGGCACTGAAGAGTCGGTTGTATCACCCACTACCAGTATGCAACTGTATAGCCTGAACATCTCATCTGCATTTTACTCGACTTTTGCTCTGAACCATTCTCTATAGGAACCTCTCTCTGCTCACAATACAGTAAAACTACCAGTTTAGTCAGTCCTAAAGTTAGAAAAAGTGGCTACTTCCAGCCATTCCCTAGCTCCCACTTCATGGGAGCAAGGCAATCTTTGTGGTGATCACAGACAACCCAGACCCACAAAAAATCAACTCAAAGCAAGTCCCTTGTCTGTAAAAATCAGATTAACACCCTATAACCAAAATATTAATTTGCTACAGTTTATAATTTGTTTTAAATAATTTCCAACTCCTTTATATGGATCAGAGATTCTTGTTGTGATAAAGCACATTGATGGGCCATCTAGAAGCAGAAGACGTGGAAATTCAGAATTGCGAGCAATCAGTGCGTTAACTCCTCTTCCTTACAGCAGTGTCAGTCCAGACACTGACTGACTAACTCTGCTGATTTCAGGGCAATTCCCTCCGCATTAAGAACCGGATGAGACTCCGGTCTCCAGTGCAAGACGGAGGCTGTAATTCCATCCGGGGGACGGGGTGTGGTTTGCAGACATCGATAAACCACGGCACATCCCCTCTTGCGGTTCATGATGTCATTGGAATGACTCAACAGAATTACAGCCTTATGTCAATCTGGGTGTATATTATTCTACCGAAATTAAAGCTTTTGAAATAGGAGCTTATTGTTTTTAATAACTTCAGTTATATAATTCCTTTCTCATGTTAGTGCTTCAATAAACATTTCTCATGTTAAATTTTACTCCAGATCCATCCTTGCCAGTTTTAGGCTCAGAACTGATATATTGGAATAATCCTCTTCGTTTTAAGTCCCACAGACACCATGCTGTTCACATGATGTCATTCTGTGTATATTCCTTCATTTACTACTGGTGAGTCATTATTATCATAGCTAATAGAAAGAGGATTATCTCTTTATTAAATCAAAGGCATGGCATTTTGTTGGTGGTGGTTTGCCTGCTTGATTTTTAACCCTCTAAATTACATGAGTCAGGATTTTTCAGCATGGGCTGCCATCCGTGAGAGGCATATAGCTGCTGCTAGAAGCTTGCCACAAAGCGGTCAGGGAAATTAAGACTTAGTTCCTCACCCAAGATCATACAGGAGGACTATGACAGAGCAAGTCACTGGGAGTCAAAGCAGCAAAAAGTCTTGAGAGTCTGGATCTTAGTTTCTCTGCCACCTTTTTTTTTTTCTGATTCATAAAATAAATTAATCTCTACCTCAACAGCAGTGCTGTGATTATAATATATTGCAAAGACAGTAGAAGCACTCATAATAAGGTATTAATATAAGCAAAATGATCAGTATTGTGAGAAAAGTCCAATAGGAAACAGGGCTACCTTTCTGTGAAAGGTGAGGAAATGATACTCTAGTTTAGAAAGGCAAATATTTATCACAATAACCCTTTCTAGGGAACAACTCTCACGCAATAGAAGTTTTTTCGGAAGGCTGCAGAACAGTGAAGAACTAAAAGATCAGCTAGAGAAATTAATAATGTCTGCATTTAATACAGGACCTCGTCAGAAACCAGAATTTCTTTCTTATAGGAAATTTCAATATTTAAAATGTCTTTTTATTCTAAATCAAAATGTCAGATTTTCCACACAAATCAGGATTTCTAAGACTTTCCAAGATTTAGAATTAGCTAAACATTTTATTACAATCGTGTAGGAACAATGAAATACACTAATGCAATTGTATGTTATTAAATATCTATCTTTGCAACCTTAGTATAAAAATGAAAATCTAAACATTAATTAAAATTATGAAGTCAAACCAAGATACTTCAACTTCATAAAATTCCTCTCAAAGCCAAGATGCTTCTTTTCAACTTTCTCATGGAAAATTTTGCCAAAATTGATACCTTCCCTGGAGAAACATTTCAGTTTTAGTGAAGCTGCATTTATCAACAGAAAACTGCTCTGCCAAAAAAAATTCAAAGAGCTCTAATTTAAACAGTGATCATTGCTGTGATAGAAACAAAAGCTGTCCATTTGCACTGCTGCAAGAAGAATGATTCCAGAAAGCAGCTCCTAGACCTGTGATATCTCTTTACAGTAATCTTAAAGTCTCCATGAGTGGCTGGTAAGAAACACATTAAACAGCCTGCCATCAATCGTGGCTTTCTCTGTTTTAAAGCAAAAGATGCCAAGTCAGCCAGCACCTTAGAGGAAACAGCAGTTGTGGGTAGAATGTACAAGATTGAATGAAACCTTACTGCCACATTTCCTTCTCTTATCTACCCTGTCACCCATTATCAGACAGCGGATTATAATAAAGAACACAAGGTTGAAACACAATTATCCATGGACATGTTTGAGGACTCACAAATCTGGTTGAAATACAATTATCCATGGATGTGTTCGAGGACTCACAAATCTGCTAATGTTACTAACAAGCCCAGTTACCCATTGCAGAACACATCAGCACTCCAGACGAAGGCTTAACTGTTAATGAAACCTAAATCTCAGCTCCAGAGATCAATTTCAAGCTTCTTGTGGCTCAAACCTGGAAGCCAATACATCATGGAAACTTTTAAGAATTATCTAAAGAACAAGTAATGTTGGTAAGTCGCCATAATTAAATCTTAGCCGATTTCACATCTGAGGGATCTAAGCAAGACGTTGTCATTGAAATTATGTCTTATGTTTTTGTTACGGCATGTCAAAATCCACCATTAAAATACTGCGACAATGGTATCAGAACCAGGGTATTAATGTCTTTAACAGGAAGGAATAAGCTTCTGGATTTGCAATCCTAACAGTATCCTAACAGCAACCAGTGTCAGTCTGGGACTGAGAAAATCAGCAGCTTTAAAGGTCCAGGTCCTCAATATGATGCCCTTACATAACTAGGAGCCCAGAAATCCAGGTTTACTGCTCGCTTCTGTAACAGATTTCCTTTATGACTATGGAAAGTCCTTTTCTCTTAAATAAAACTTACCATTTATATTATATTGCTAAGTTATGCTATAATAGTGTTCTTTACTGTTACGACGCTATTTGGAAAGAGACACTTATTTTGCAATAAGAATGCCCTTTTCCTTCCAATAGGTATGTACCATTTTCAGAGGAGCATGCGCTAAATAGGGAAAGAGCAGGGGAAATAAGGCATTCTTATTCCAAAATAATTATCCAGGCATAGATCTGAAACGAGATAACTACAGTGGTGTAGACAAGCTTTAAGACAAGCACAGACAAGCTTTATGAAACACCTTGGGCCCAGGCCACAAAATACCTTGAGGATTAGGGTCCAGGCCTTGAACTTGACTTGATACTCTTGGAAAGGACGATTTGGTATTCTCATTGTAGCAGTTACTGAGGAAGTACATTACAGACAATGCAATCAACAACAAAATCTCTGTCCTTCAGCACTCCATCTGTACAACAGGGATACGTAATGGGGATAATATACATCATACATATAACCACATGTTATAAAAGCTTTTTGTCAATCATTTCTATTTAGGTTGGAAATATCTAAAGATTAATAAGAAGCTCCATGTATTACAGAAACACTGATGAAGAGATCTTGATAGAAATATAATACTACTAAACTAACAGATGCTTTGTTTTCATTAACAAATCAACTGTACTGCACTGAAAAACATCACACAACAACCATGCTTGCATGCACCAATCATTAGGAGCTATTTTCCCATCTCCTTATTTTATATATAAATGTAGAGATTTGTGTGAATGTCTACAAAATGTATAGGTACGGGCTACACTATTCTTAGACAAGCTTCCACAGACCCAAGATACTCCCCACTAGAGGGGGGAGAAGAGCAATTGCTTTGGCTAAATGCATGAAACATAACAAAATCAAAACCACAGTCAGGAGAGTAACATACAATTCTAAATGGAACTTGAAAACTTGAGAAGTCATTTAAGGGAACCACATTAAATGCTAAAATGTTTAATGGGACCCATGTGTCTCAGACAGAGAAAGAGAGTGAGAGAAATGTAACAGAGGAAATCAAGGAGACAATATGTCTGTGCGACTTGTTCTAATTAGGGGCACAGTGCTGGTGAGGATCATTCATTATAATTTAGTTAAATCTTTAGCATGGCAAAGGCACCTCTGTATAGTGGTATAAAACAAAAGACCCCCAGTCGTAAACCAAGTTAAGGCCCATAGAACAGAGGTTAATTTCAGTCATTTGTGAATGCTAAAGGCAGTACATCACATGAATACCAGCACTTCTTTATTACCACAGAGTTGTGCTCCTGCTAGCAGATGTCTGCAAATTTGGCATGTGGGGGGTGGTACTGGGGAGGGCAGTGGCGCATTGTCTCCAACTTGTCTGTCGCTTAAGTGAGTGGATCTGTCTGTTTCTTTTAGCAGGGGTGGGAAAGGAGTTCAAAGAAAGAATCAAAACAATCCATCCATCCAAGCTTTGGAATATCTGAACTGAGCCCAAATATC
The DNA here is from genome assembly GCA_013401315.1 of Balaeniceps rex. NCBI lineage: Eukaryota > Metazoa > Chordata > Aves > Pelecaniformes > Balaenicipitidae > Balaeniceps > Balaeniceps rex. Next base: position 59,329 of record VYZW01046817.1, read on the forward strand.
ACCAAGCACTTCCCAATCTCTGCTTTGAAACAAGAGAACGGACGATGATTTGCAGCCGTTTGGGATGATTTACACACACACAGCATGTGTAACACTTACTACAGTGTTTTTTTTAAAACTTATAAAGCATCAGAAGACCGACTGGGGGTCAGGTTCAGGTTTGCGACACTGGTTTGTGTTGTTGCACAGCATAGCTGCAGAACCAGCTTCAGCTGTGTTTCCCCAGTGCAAAGTAGGGGCACAGTGGACCTAATTCACATTGCATTTGCCATTGTGTATTTTAGGAGTAATTCTATTTAAATATGGGTCAGATTCTTAGCTGGTGTAAAGCAGCTGAGCCGCCTGCATTCCAGTGCAGATAAACTAATTCACACCAGCTGAACACTGGGCCAGTGGAATTACATTGCTGCAAATCCAGTGCTAGATCGGAACGGCATTAACCTGGGTTAGCACTGGTGGAACTGAGAACAGAATTTAACCCACAACATTTTGACACCATTCCAAATATTCGTAAAACCCATATTAAATTTTGAGTGTAAATGTGCCAAATTCACCCTGGTGTCATTCAGAGTCCAAAAAAATTACTCCCTAGGGATAAATTTGGCTCTGCATATTTAATCTAAGTACACGGCATCATCTCAGCAAGGAAAGCAAATGAGCAATAAACATAAGTTTGCTGTTGGATGTCGTCTCCTTGCTCCTCAGCTTTCTAGTACATTTTGTTTTTGGAGCTTATTTAAACGAGCAGTTTATGGTTTGATCAAGTCCTAAACAGGAAACCTAAAGGGTTTATAAAACATTGAGTGTTCTCATTACAACTGACCTAAAAAAAATTCCAAAGTGGCAATCTTCATTTCTATTATACCTGCTGTTACTGTGATGGGAATGTTTTCTAGTGGTTAACACAGACATCAGGGAGTCAGGACTCTTGAGGTCTAACTCTCAGCTTTGCCACTGACTTGTTGTGTGGGCTTGGGGGAATCATTTAAGTTCTCTGTGCTTGAGTTTACTTATATGGTGTGGGACAATTAATGACCGCCAAAGGGCTTTGGGTTCCTCAGATGAAAACAGAAGGGGTAGTGTTCAGAAGTATGACAGGAATGCCCTCCCCTTTTCTGTGTGACATTAGGGTAACACACTAATCAAATTACACCATAAAATAGCCATAATAAACATTACAGTACCATAAAAATAACAATACTACTACTAAGACATAAAGATAATAATACAGAGTTATTTATGAAGCTGCTCATTACCATGTTGCCAGGCACCTTAAACACAAATCAGAGTGCATCTTGGACCAAAATTGCTTTTGATGCAAGTGGAGTTCCACTGAATTCCAGAGATACCATGCCCAGGCCATGCCAGTCAATGTGACACTATTCAAGTTACAGGGAATTTTAGCGGCTTCCACCAGAAAAATGTTCTGGCCACCTACACAACTTCTTTATAGACCTCAGCAATAATAAATTATGATAAAGCATGCTGAAAAAAGGAAATTGAAAACCTAGATGAATTGCCTTTTCCTGACTCTAGAGCTCCAACCCCGGCAAAACTTTTGAAACAAGATTTTTGGGGCAGTGCTCCTCATTGTCCTCTCCTTCAAATACACTGAATGTTGATTTCCTTCCATTTGTGTTGGTGTGAGATGGCAAGGCCCATTTTTTCAGACCTTAAATAAATCACATGTCATGTAACAATCTAGGTCACCAGTTCACAACCTAGGTCTCACCAATATCAGGCCTTTTTCCCAGCTCCTCCCAGTATGGAGGTTACCGGTTCAAGCTGGCAGCACCTGCCCACGACAAGCAGTACAGAACAAAGCCACCATAGCAGAGAGGGGGAACTGGGTGCACAGTAACAGGACTGATAAGGCCTGGGTTCATGTTGCATCTCCCAGTGACTTAATATGGGCTCTTGGACAAGCCACAGCACAGTCTATTTTAACTCATTCTGCCTCCATTTGTCTTTGAAAGAGGGATTACAAGGGCTGATGTTTGCAAAATATTTCAGTGATGGACACCACTACATGACACATTACTTTCCCCTAGCAACTACCAACTCATCACTTCATACTGCTGTAACTCAAAGTGCCTGTATTTCCTTAGTTTGAGGCAGAAAAAACTATGTTTCTTGGCTGATGATGTTAATTTTTAAGACTTAATGAAAGCAATGACATGGACTTTTCCAGGAATTGTTACACAATGTATGCGATACATATTACGCTGCCTAAACTTCACTAATTGGATAGGTTCATCTACAGGTGTATCCAGACTAAGATGTTTACTTGCTTGCTGTCCGAGTTGGAAAGTGGATCAATGCTAACTGGAAATTACCAAATGTGAATTGACTTGATAATAAAAGTAATTTCAGTGCAATAAATCACACAAGTCTCTCACATAAGGGGCAAAGTAGATGGTACCAACATGAAGTCTGTTATTCAAAACAGCAGAAATGCCACGAGATAGAAGGAGCCAATTTATCTAGCAATAACAGAGTAGAGGAGTGGCACAAAACCTGATTGAATTACTAAAAGTTCCCTTTTCCAAATGAGGTGAACATGCATTAAAAAAGTTTTAAATTTGGTTCAGTGGGTAGGGGATCACCAGTTCAAGAAATGAGTTTCCAGCCTTCCTATCAGGCTACTGCATAAGTAACTTCTCTCTGTGACTCTTTAAATATTCTACCTATACAGATTCAATTTTGAACATTCAAAATGTCTGTATTTCAGCTGGGGGGGTGGAAAGAACAAGAGTAGCATTAGTAGCCTACTCTTTCTATCTCCCCACTACCAGGGAAAAGGAAGTGTACAGTAAAACAGCCAGACGAACACTTGTTTAGCTTCCAAGTGTTTGAAATAACTGGGCTGGCTGATCCCTGAGTGATTCATGGCTGGAAGCGATAACAAGGCTGGCAGGGCTGCGACCTTGCCAGCCACAGCCCTGTCCCACAGTACCTGAACAAGGTGAGCAGGGCAGGCCCAGGCCAGCAGCCAGCTTCAGCCAAGTGTCCACATTGGGGGAGTCCCTGGTGACGACGTCAAGCTGAGAAGTCAAGTCAGGATCAGCTCTGGTGAGGGTAAGCAGGGTCAGACATCCTGTGATTGCCAGGCAAGTCCACAGCAATAAGGCAAGTCCATGGCCAAGCGTCCATGGCCAAGCAGGAAAAACAGCCTGCAGGGCAAGGGCCAAACAGAGCCATGATGGAGCTGCAGACAGGCACTTCACCAGCACAGATCAAACAAGGGTCTATAGCCCAGAGCTGAGCTTAAATAGAGCTCCTGGACCCATGGGCGTGGGGAGGCCCCAGGTGAGGCTGGTTGGGGCAATTAAGGCCTGTTAGTGTCCGTAGGGCCCTGACACAAAGAACATTTGTCATTTTTTGCTGGGGGAAAAACAGAAAGTAGAGCTCAAAGAAAAATAGGATTAGACATTTTGAGTGGGAAAAAAGTATGCTTTCTTTTTTCCCCCTAAAATTTAGAATATTCAGCGATATTTATCAACTCCGCAACTGGCTAAGGAACAGCAAAAAAAAATATCTCAAGTTGCTCATAAAAAAGTACTGATATTTAGGATGTAAGGAGTCCTTAAACCATTTACTCTGAATTAAAAATAAATCACTAACATTTTTGGAACTGTATTTTTAAAGCAGTCTTTTGTTGAAGTGGAAAAGGAGAAAAAAAATGGCTTCTTTATACTGGCTCCCGTCATAAAAGGTATGGTCTGGTCAGTGGCCTCTGAACTGAGTGCCAGGCTTCTTGTGCGGCTCCTGCCAAACCGTGAATTCTCCTGAACGTGATAATCATGCAAGCTGAATTTGTTAGTGAGATCACTATACCAGCTATTTGTGGAAAAAATCACCGTGCTCTGGACAGTTTATAAATGACTTGACTGGCAAAGTGAGAAGGTATATTAGTATTACAACCTGATAAGGCAACTGCAATACAACACAATATAGTCTAGTTCCTCAACCTGGTTCATCAAGATACTGGTCCAGCATAAAAGAAAAGTGTCAAGGAAAGGGATAACGAGTCCTAAACTAAAGAAATATGAATGAAGATAATAAAGCCTCAATGTAAAAATATAACACACACATAGCTGCTTGAGTGAAAAGATCTGTACCACCCTGGAACAAATGTTGTATTTTCCAGCGTACAAAAGAAGCTAAGTAACATTTTCCATCTTGGCTGTTCACAGTGACATATTCAATCAATATACAAAGTGATCCAGTTTTCAAAGCATCTGAGAAAAGACATATGTTAATGGAAATCACTAAAAACCAGGTCACTTCAAAATACGATGCCTGACTGCAGTGGGAACCTGTCTTTAGATGTCAGCCTCTGGAGATACATGTGCGAGTTTAGAGCACAGGTGGGAGGTAATCTCGCCTCTTGTAATTTTGCAGAGTACACAAAAAACCCCAGTGTGGTCAACCTAAGTTTCTGCCCAGCTAAATACCATGCCTTTTAGTAAGGCCTTGCTCTCTCACAAGGTTTGGAAACACTTTATAAGCATATATGGAAACTGAGGTATAAGGAAATGCTATGATTTAACCATTTTTAGACATTTTGAAAGTACCAAAACTGAAAATACAGCTTAGGAGCTTCAGCTCATGGGCTCTAACCAAGAGATGACCGACACCCTCAGTCACCTTGTCAGCCTGCTTAGTCTTCTGATTTCTCCCCTGTGGCTGTCACCATTTTGGGGCTGACAGTGTAAATATTGTGCTATTAACCACTCAGTAAGACCCAACAGTTCCAATTTGCAATTATGGGTATCAACTAGATTTCAAATCCAGGACAAAAACCATTGTCCATGGAACAGCTGCCGCTGGTCCCACCTTAAGGCATAAGATTTTCCCAGATGGGCCAGAAGAAAGTGCGAGCTTTCTGTCTGGTGAGCCATGTTGTGTGACGTGTAACGCAAAGAACTAAGAGTCAAAAGTCCTAGCTCTAATTCTGCTGAGGACTCACTGTGTGAGTTGAGGCAAGACTACTCTATCATTCTTTTTGTTCTCGGTAGACTGACTGATTCTCCCGTTGAAATCCAAGGGAGTCTGAAAGCATTTAACTGCCTCACAAAGATATGTCATGCGATCTAACATTCTGAGCACAGAACTGGGAGCCAGGAGCTTTTAATGGTGCCTGTAGGGACTGGAGCCAAATCACTTAACCTCTTTGCTTCTCAGCTTCTCATCCATAAAAAGAAAACTATGCTTGTGTTGCTGGCTGGGGTTTTATGAGAGTTAATTCATAGACCTGTATGGAAAATGACTCCTCCTCTGCTGCAGAAATGCAAACTTTTTATTTTAAAAAACAAAATATGAATAATTTCAACAGAAACTAAGACCCTGTAAACAGAAGTTTAAAATTTTGGCTGAATTGTTCTCAAGGGAAATATATTTCTTCTGCAAAAGCAGATCTCCATTGTGAAAAAGATGGGGGCTTGGGGAGAAATTCAGTTTTCCACTGAAAAACATTTTTGACAAAATATTTTCGATCAGCCCTAACAGAAGTGAGCCACTTTGCACACAGAAAGCGCTGCGCTTGCAAAATACTTAGCAATCCTCCCATTGACAGCACGCCCAGTGCCAAATAGTTGTATTCCCCTTAGCACAGTGAAATCATCAAGTACTTGTGGCTGATTTGCATCGTTTTTAATTTGTTTGAACAAGCTGGGCCAGATCCTCAGCTGGAGTCAATTAGCAATAAAGCCAACGGCGTAACGCCGCTTTGCACCACGGAAAGCTTTGGCTCCTTTCTGCCTGCCGGCGTGCGAGGCCGAGACCCGGCCCCGGCCCCGGCCCCGGCCCCGGCCCCGGCCCCGGCCCCGGCC
>VYZW01046817.1:75964-99963 GCA_013401315.1 Balaeniceps rex
TGTATTGCTTGTTTGTACTGCTCAAGACATTTGTCAGCTAAACTTTTTCATAGATGATTTATATGCAGAGAAGTTAAAAACAAACTGACCTTTCTCACCCATCAGATAGTCCAAGCTTGTTCTCGTATCCGATTGCCTACTTAAAGCATCTGAGATTGCTCTTTGTTATGCATGGATATGCTTTTGTATGTGTCCGCTTACAGACGTTCTGGGTCGAAAAGCAGTGAGGGGGTTTTGCAAGATGTTAGTCCATTTAGCAGATGGAACTGCTGAGAAAATTCACCACCTATTTTTCTGGAAAAACAATGTTACATAAGTGCTTCTGTAACTTTTTCTGTTTCATAAGTAACCTGGCAAGTTGACTAATTCACATTCTGCGTATCATTCTAAAGAAATATTTCTAATAATCCTCTCTGTGTACAAAGCGGTATTGCCTCATCCTGCTCTGGCATTTAATCTACTAGTTACTATTTTCAGAAAGGCTATTTCCAAATCCAAATAAAAACAACAATCTCTCACTTATATAGTGCCTTTCATCCTAGAAGATTCCAAAGAGCTCTGCAGAATTAAAACAAAACAGACATGTTGGACACAGGGTGGCTTCATTCATCACTGAAATGCAGCCAGCTCTGGGGTGAAGCATGGTTAGCAGCAACAGCTCAGAGCAATACTATAGAGCGGTTTACAGCAGGGAGTACAGAGTGCCTGATTCTCTTCTTCCGTATCTTATTGCAGTTACACTGAATTCTGTGATGTTATTTGTGCTTTACACATGATGTTAAGCATGCTAGGCTGTAGCTCAGTCGGGAATGGAAGGAAAACTCGGCCACCTCCATTGCAGTGCCCTGTTCCCTTTGCCACCCAGCAAGCCAGAGATGCGACTGTGTTCAAAAACTGTAAAGGGCGGAAGAGGGGAAGACCGGCAGAGTCGGCAGACTCTTAAGAAAAACGGATGATATGTAGATATCATACCCATAAAAGTCACATACAAAATAAAAATTCACCCAGCCTGCATTCTCTTTTTCACAGAGCTTTGTCTGCCCAAACATCTGAAGGCCAGCACAGAGCTGGGAAGGGTCTACTGAAGTCCAGAGCCAATGTAACAACTGCATGGCCACATCTTCAGTTGAATCGGAAATCTTTGGGATAGTCCTTGAAACCATTCCAGCAGGGGCAAACTCTACTATTACTGGAGCAGTGTGNTCCAGCAGGGGCAAACTCCACTATTACTGGAGCAGTGTGGGAGTGTTTGAGAGGCAGCCATCCTTGATTTCTCACTCGCAGGTTTAATGCAGTCTGCTATTATTTACCTTCAGCACCTGCAATGCCAGCTGACAGCATCAGAAATCCCAGCTCTGGAGCAACCCTTCATAACCAGGAGGTTAAGATCCATTTTCTCTCCTGCCCTGCCCACACACTCTCTTACCAACTTGATATGGAAATATTTTGTGAACTTTTTTTCCAGGCTATTTTTCTGCCGCCTCCAAGTGTCACAGCATAACTCAGTCAGGCTGTACCAGGATCCAGAGCTGGCCATATTATAATCTCATCTAAAGATACGAAGCCATAATTAGTGAACTCTGAATAACCATTCTGTATTATGATGTCTAATACTTGTCTTGGCTAATGCAAATACAGGGGAAAGGGTATAATCTTATTTATATGTATCAATGAACTGAGTATATGTCTTTACAAAAACCCTGCAGTACTTTTGCCTGCACAATTTAATCTGTGGCACCAGAACTGCACATTAACTGCTTATACTAAGTTGTGCCTTGATTTAAAAAAAAAGAAAGGAGAGGAAAAAAAGCACCAACCTTGTTAACCCTCTTACCAGGCTAATACTTCATTGAAAATCCCCTTGGTTGTAATGGATTTTTCTTTTTATACATACTTTATACAGCACCGTATTAAAGTGGCTTTTTATAAACACAACACACGAGGTTAATAGCTGTAGCCTCGGTTAGGGGTTTTTTGTACCCTAAATCTCTACCAAGACTGTTATATAAATGCTACTATTCTAAAAATAAAACCCAAAACAATCAGGGAAATGTTACATTATCACTCACCATATTAGGCTATTAATGACGGCAAACCAGGGCATGCTATTTGTGGATGAAATAAAACTCCTTACAAAAAGAATCCATCTTCACCTGGTCGAACTACCTTACCACAGTTTACAGCCTGAGTTCAGGAAATCTTTGAAGGGTATCTTTAAATATATGCTTGTTGCATCAAAAGGTCTTAAAGGTTATGCATTTACAAAATTTCACTGACTAAATGGGATTTTAATACACGCATACGTGTTTTCTTGAACTGGATATCCATGCTTACACAGATACCGGACATAATGACATACGCAGTTTTGACTGTAAAGAAATTCAGCATTCCCAGCTACCCATGGATTCCCAGCTCTCCTGATATCTGCTATTTTGACAAATGCTTACAATACTGTCTGCACTACACTGTTTCCAACAAAGGAAGCAGAGAGAGATCAGTATTTTTTCACAGATTTTTAGGCCAGAAGAGTTTGTAAAGTCTCGTCTACTTTAAAACACAGTCCAAATAACTGAAAAGTCATTAGCAGCAGCTTGCAGAAGCTTCAATGATGTTTTACTGTTTCTGATGTAAAACTTCTGATGTATCCTTCAAAAGAAGCTGCTCACACACTCCTCATTTTATGGAAATTTGCTTGGGCACTGTTTTGTCAGGTACTTAGAGTAACTGGGAGGGGGAAAAAGTATAATTAATCTAGAACTATAAATTAGTCCACCTTCATCAGCTACTGTGCTCCATTACTCAAAATGATTACATTTGCCCCAGGCCTTGGCCTTCAGGAACTGCAAATGAGCAGCCAGCGGCTCCTTTTCTCTCTTCTCCCTGGATGACTTTTCATTGATTTAGAGGATCCCTCACAGGGTGGGGTGAGCTGGTCTGGACAAGGATGTTTTGCTGCCCTCTGAACTGGTACTGCTTTGCAGTACAGGGGCTGAGAACAGGGATTGTGCAACTGCAGAGATGTGTGTGCAGTCATGGGCATATGCTGTTCTGGGTGGTGCTAATGGCAGAAGGAACCACGACAGTTCCCACCACCACGCTGGTAGACGCTGCCCTGTCACTAGGGTGTGAGTGTACACTTTGTTGCCCAAGGTTATTTTCACTGTGAAAATGTTTGTTAGCACACCACACTGTGCCCTACAGGCAAAAGCCAGGGGTTTCTAAGCTCTCAGTAGAGCTTTCAGAGGTGTGCACCCATACCAGTATTTTACTGCCAATGGATGAAGATTTATTGCTCACTATGCTGGTTTTGTTTGGGTCAGACATTAGATTTTGCTGACTTGAAGCAAAATTTTGTGTAGATACATAGGAACATGTATTGTAACATATACCCCAAACTTTAGGATATAAATTGTGTCCTAGTTGCTTTTGAATAAAACAAGGGTATGATTTCAATCCTTAAGTATGATGTAACCTTTAGCACTTTGGGACTGGCACCTTACCCAGAGCGCTTGTAAATAAAGACTACTGTAGTACACAAGTTCGTCTGAGTTTTGGAGACTGTGAAGAGTTCTGGTTTGTGTTGTTGATATCTGTTACAAGCTACTTCATAATCTCACTTCAGCGTAGTGAAGTGGATGTTTTCGTGCCAGAATGAGATGTGGCTCAATGGGAAGAGCTTCTATTCTGGCTTCTATTCCTTGCTTTGTGACAGATGAACTCTGACAACAACGGCCTGTGATATCTTAGTGAATTCTCTGCAAACATCTAGAAATATGTCTGCTTTATAATGGTAGCATGATAAGTCATTTGAAAAGTACTTCAAAACCCCCATTACAACTTCAGTGGCCAAATACAGAAACCACAAAACCAAAGATTTTTGGAGCTGTATCATTTCCCTAGTACTCAATTTTGCAACTCTACCACTCAACAGGCAAAAAGCATTGAGAACACTGCATTTCATAGGGATCATTTAATTGTATCAGTTAGAGATAATTGGGATTTGTGTTCAAGCAGTCCCACCAAAGACTGAAAGTCCCATTTGACCGGGCAGTCTATAAAAACACAGTACCAGGCCTGAACATTTCATACTGTCAGATGAAAGGTAAGATGCCCAAGGAAGCTTGTGGCAGAGATGACAATTTAACTGAGCTCTCCCCAAAGCCCAGTCCACTATTTCTGACAGAAAAACGTGTGCCTTCCCGTTCAGTGCTGAGTGTGATGGCATAGGCCCATCTGCAATGAGATCTGAGTGTGGTCTCCTAGCTATTCTGGGAAGTGAAAGACCACAGCTGGTCCTTTTCTCACTTCATGGGAAATAAGAAATGTTTTCAGTGTTTGTGGATCTTTCCTCAGGCTGAGATATTCTATCTAGGCAGCTTTTATTCTAGGAGAAAATACTCTAGGCATCTTCTTAATAATTTTAGCATTGCTCACTCATTTTTCTTTTTTCCCCCTTCAATTCTTCTCTGCCATGAGAATTAAAAAAAATTCCATTCGAAATGGAACGTTTTCTTTAATCCTATAAAGAACGAGTATAATTGATTCAACTATAAAATTTATAGGCATGGAATTAATGCTTATTATAGTCAAAACATGCCAGGTCACTTCTTTGTGGCTGGTTTAAAGCTGTTCCGTTAAGTATAATGTTAAATGAAAATGCTTTAGTCTAAACATGAAGAGCTTAGATTGTATTACATCTGCACAACTCTGCGTGACTGTTAGTGTCTGATTTCAGGGTTTCACACAGAAGACCCTCCATTGTTTTCTTTGTACCTTCTCTCTGGGGTAAAACTAATTTTTGACAGTCACAGTAAGTAGCTGCTATAATGTAGATATTAATTTAATCTGCAGCTGTATTAGTCCTTAAATAGTTCAGACTTGGCCTTTATGTTTTGATGGTCAGGAAAATACTGAAAAATTGAGTATGAATGGAGCTTAATCATGGCAACGATGGCAAATCTTTTCAGTCTCTCTTAATTTTTCTGCTCTCAGACATCTACCTTCAGGGCTAATTGAAAAGATGTGAGTGTTATGCAGACACAGTCACTCCTATAACTACAGCTCTACTCTTTGGACTATTAAACATTTCTACTCACTTAAAGTTTGCAATTAAGCTACTAAACTTTTCAGCAGATGTTTTTTCTAAGCGGCAAAGTGTTTATAACTTTTCTGTTGGCGTAGAACAATGCAATCACAATAACCTAACGGTGGAACATTTAGTAGGTATATTTATTAAAGCTGGGTCCAGTCAAACAGACTGGAGAACTACAGATGGAGCAGATTCTCATTTTCTTACTATTTTGTTATTTCATGTTGTGGTAGCGTGCCTGGTGTAGGCATCATACTTCTGAAACAAAACTGTGCGGCGAGGCTGTGATTGCATGGTGTGACTGTGCTCTGATGCAGCAGTATCTTTAGATTTCAATTCCTGGGCCAAAGTTTGCCCTTGGTTGAACAGGTGTAATTCCTGTTGAACCAAGCGGGAATTCCACAGTTTTAAATCAAAACAGCTCTTGGCCCATTATCCACTTACATGCACTGTGCCCAGGGGCCAAGATACACAGAATTGACAGTGATTGGGGGTTCCTCAAGAGCTTGAAGCTTTACTACATAGGGCTTAAATAAAGCAGTGTTTCAGACAGCAGGGAGCACATGCCAGTTTCATTTGTCTGAATTTCGTCACTCAGAATAAAGGCCCTTAAAATCACTAGTCACTTTCCAAAAAAACCAAAACCTCCAAAATTATAAATCCTAGCAGTGTCAAAGCCTAAATAAATACATACGTCAGCTGCCAGGATCCTGGATGTCAGTTTTCAAGGCATATATTGCCCCAGACTAGTCTGTAAACAATTTTTATTTTGATTCAGGACTTTAAAACCACATCACTAGTGGGCTGGACTTGTGGTTCTTCATTTGCATATTCTATGTTTTGACCTAAATTGAGTTAAATGCAGAGGGAGAAGAAATGAAGGTCAAATTTCATTAACAAAATAAAGCCGCTCGTGTGAAATCAACGTCTAGTGATGGAAAAATATGCAACTGAACTGAGCCCTTCACTGGTTATTTAACTAAAACAAGGTCTCCTTAATGACAAACACTCCCATCTTCAACTGCATCACAGACACTAATGGAAAAACTTGGCATCTCTCATTGTATGGGAATACGAGGCAGAACTGGTGAGGACTTTTTCCTGCCATCCCCTTGCCAACTGTACATTCCATCTGACTGAGGATTACTGATAATTTTTGGCAACTTCATGGCTACAGAGGACTCTTCTGTACAACTATTTATTTATCCAGGACTTCAGGAATTTATTTTTAACAGAACTTTTAAAAATGCTGTAAACACAAAATATGCTAATTTTATTAACAAAAGGATTCCTACACTAAGCTTACTTTTTTTTTCAAGCATACTTTGGGGCCAAGCTCATCAGTTGGTGTAAGTTGGTGGAGCTGCTCTCACTTTGGTGGATGCCTGCCAAATTTACAACAGTTGAGGATCTTTCCCAGTAAAGCAAAATGCTTATAAAAATCTGAACAAAAGGGAGTATTTAGTCGTATGTATATTTTTTCCTTAGTAGTAGTACCAGGGAACCTTTAACAGCAATGTCTCTGCAGCTACGAAAGGGACCTGATTTGCCAAGGCAGCATATATAGACACAGACCCCGCCAGAGAGCCCTAACAAACTAAAGAGAGAAAACAGGTCAAGGATATTATTCCCATTTTACAGAAGAAAAACTGAGACAGAAAAGCAGTCGATACATGCCTGTGAGAGTGGCTCTCAGGATCTGGCCATCTCCTGACCACATGGCTGCCTTGTAGACAGCCTGGAGACCACCTGTGGGCAACTGGTGCAACCATGCCTTCTGAAGCTTGATAATCCACCGGGCATTTTGAACCCCTGGGGTCTTGCATGATCGAGAGGACAGGCTTCAGCCATCCGGAGGCTGCCCTTGATGGCAAGCCTCCTGCACCGAGTGCAAGCCTGGTTGGGGGCAGTCTTGGCAGGGGTGTGCTGCCCGACCACCCGCCATCAGCCTTGGGAGCGTGGGGGTAACAGCAGGTATGGGGACTCAGGTGTGAATGGGAAGGGGAAAGGGAAAGGAGTGAGGAAAGGAGGAGAAATGCCCCGCTGAGCTGAACGCAGGTGGGTGGCAGGGTTTCCCTGGGGAGGGGACAGCAATGACAGGGAGCTGAGCTTGCTTGAAGTTGCATTAAACTGCCACTTCATTAACTGGCTTTTATTTTCTACCAAACCAGACAGAACTGATTCCAGCAGAGCCCTGTGCCACCTCTATCAGGGCATGTAGACATACCCAATTAGATTATGTAGCTTGTCAAAAACCACTGACAAAGCTGAGAACTGAGCTCTGGCCTCCTGTGTCCCCATCCAGAGGACAGCCTACTATTCCCTAAATGTCCTGGAAAATCTCAGGACTAGATTAGAAACTATTACTTTCACCACAAAAAATTCAATAACAACTTTTTGGTTTTCAGTGACAGAAAGCTGAAATGTTTTAGTTTTGAACAAAGTTCTTCCCTTCTGCTTTTGGATACTGAAAACCAAAGAATTTTTACAAGCAAACCTGATTTTTTTCCTGGTTTTAACAGATAGTTTGCCACCCAATTAGAGCTTCACAATATTTTCAGAATCTGAACCTGAACATTTTCAGATGCATTACTAAAAGAAAAAAAAAAGCAATTTTTTGGACGAGACCAACCTTCCGTTAAAAATCACAGTAAAAGGGGCAATTTTCTATGTTTTCTTCCTCCTCTTCATCAAAATTGTGGGTGGCGGTGAGGAAGCAAGGGGCTGCGTCCCAGCAGCACCACTCCAGGACTAGCTCTGGGAGGCAGTCACGTAGGCTCGGCACTAGTCACAGCCCCTTCCCAGTCCCCTCCTCGTACTGAGCAGGGAGCAGAAATTGCTTTTGATCTATATCCACACCGAGCTGCCTAGCACGCAAGGGGTTCACCAGCCATGGCTTTCTCATCCTCAGCACCTTCCCACCACCTCGTCTCCAAAGGGACAGTGCACACATGTCCAGACGGAGAGTCCTCTCCAGGCAGGATCGCCGGCCCTTACTCCAGGCATCTCAGAAGGGTTGGGCTGTGTGTTTACGTGGGCAATTTGCACTCATTTAACTTTCATGGATTCCTGAACTGCTTTTGCTATGTTGTTATAAAGCCTGTGTGAAAATTTTGACCATGATTTAGAGCAAATAAGTTAGGCGGTAAATAGGCTGTTAACTGTGCTCTGCCTCTCCGAACGCTCCACTGCAACTAGGGACACTGAATTTAGGAATCTAACTTGTGTACCTGACATAATTAAAGCTGGGCAGTATAGCTGGCTTTGGATTAAATCTCCTGTGTTCGGTTTTCAAGTTAGTCAACATTACCTTTGCCTTGAATTACATGCACAGACTATGACCAAAAGCTCCGCACAATAACTTACTGAGCCATGGCTTCACAAGCACATGCCTTAGTGCTGAGTAGCGTGGAGGCTGGCTCACAAATGGCTGTGTAGCTCTGAAGCAGGAAAAGCATTATTTTACAAAAAAATGAAAATTTCTCCTTTAACAGATTTAATTATTTTTAAATGTAAAATAAAATATGCATAAAGTAACCCAAAGAAGTGAAACGTTCCCTTCGAGGGAAATTCTCTCTTTTTAAAATTATCCCTTTTTCTAATAAACTAGTAATTTATGTAATCCATATAAAACCACTAACACTCATTCTTCTATTTTTACATAACATTGGAGAGCTTTCCCAAGGCTTATTTTATTTTTATGAGAAGGATTAAAAATCATGATGGGCCAGATTCTTCCACACTTCTATCTGCTGACAAGTAACATACTCCTGCCATAATCCCAGTGACTAGCAGCTAGGGATGTGTCGTCGTGCGGAATTTGCACCACTCCACTGGCTGCGGTGGAGTAATACCAGGCTGACAGATTCACTGCTCTGAATGCAACACCATCTGATTTGGAGCTTGCTGAACAAGTCATAAATCAAGCGATCTTTATGTTTCTAGACAAACATTTCAAGAAAAACAAGGATGAAGGATCTCTATATGGAGCTATTTGTTCTATCCAATCTCTTATCCAGCTTAGTATTTTCATTGCTTCTCAATGAGCCTGCGTATTGTGATTTCTCTAGACTGCATAGGAGGAAGCTTTACGCTTTCAAAGTAGGTCAAGGCTGCATCCTTGTTTTTTACCCAGAAGAGGATGATGGGAAGAAACTACAGCTGAGTCACCGTGCTTCCTGGGTCTCGCTCTTCCAGGGATGCTGTTGTGCTCCAACCCATACCCACAACATGCAGAAAGCATAATCTACCCTTAAGTAACTGTACATCCATGACTTAACAGTGCTTTCATTTTGGATCCAGTTTTAGTGCTAAAGTGTGGCAAGACTGAGTGAATGAACTGTCCTAGAAATGACACAGCATCTTTGATGGCATTGCAGACACAAACTGAGGGGGACAGACTATCCTCACTGCTCAAGCGAGCAGGGGGTGAAGTCTACTCAGATAAGAAAATCCCGCCTGCTCTCTCATACTTCCCCTCTGCCCGTTATTTCTCTCTCAAATCATTCAGATATTTCAGCCCTTCCAGACAAAACCTGGAGCTTTAAATTAAAATGTCATCTGTTAGTAAAGAAACTAAGCTATGTTTTTCATTCCTGAGAAAGGACTCACTTATGCTTATAACTATAAGTTGCTAGTGATTAAGCAACTGGTATATTTTCACACTCATTAAAAGAAACATGGTGTGTTCGCCTTTCTAAGAAAAGGCATCTTGTTTGTAATACTGTAATACATTGGGAACACCTTCTAATTGGCTTCTAGTGCCCCTTGCCAAAATTCAGACACAAGTTTGTTTATTTACACAAGGAAAAAAATAAAACATTGTATAATTAGTCGAGTAATAGACTCCTAAATTCAGCAACTCAGAGGTATGCAAAACTGACAAACTTTTTAAGATTCCATTTTGGTTTATGAAATATCTCAATAGGTAGCCCAGACTGCATCATGGCTATTGTAGCAATGTGCTGCTCAATGTGGTGTTTGTGTCGAGATGGAAAACTTTGACATGTTTGATTTTTATGCAAGTCAATTAACTTGTTTTTTAAAACTGTAAGGGCATGCTTTGCAAATAAGATTACTTACTATAAATTATGAGAACATAGGGCTCCATTCAGACAAAAATGTTACACACCCCTTACACATGCATAAGTCTGCAGAATATAGTTCTGCACCCTGACAACCTATTCAGCTAGGGGTAGGAGCTTATTTTGGTCTATTCCATGGGGGCTTTCCTAAAAAGATATGAACAAAAGGGGATAGAGACTTAATTAGAATGTCTCTCTACACCCCACCTTCCTTTGCACCACCCAGGCAATTCCAACAGGCCAAAACCTCTCCTTATGTGGTGAAGGAAGAAT
This sequence comes from Balaeniceps rex, assembly GCA_013401315.1. Taxonomy (NCBI): domain Eukaryota; kingdom Metazoa; phylum Chordata; class Aves; order Pelecaniformes; family Balaenicipitidae; genus Balaeniceps; species Balaeniceps rex. The sequence goes on from VYZW01046817.1 coordinate 86,411, forward strand.
TTCTTTTTTCAGTTAAGTCAGCCCACAGCAGAATTAGCAATGGTATGTCCCCCTAACCACAGTACAGACAGACATTTGGCCATTCCCACCTGTGAGTTCTGCTCTCAACACTTACACTTAAGCATGGTCTATTGACTGCAGTCATGTCCATCTGTTAACATTACATTCATTGTGCTTGGCCCCAGCTCACATGGGAGCCTTACACCAAGGCATCAGGGCGAAGCTGTCCCTGGAAGAAATGACATTGAAAACCAGAAATGACACACTACTAGCACAAATGAAGATGACAGGGGTATTGCAGTCAGCACGAATCATTTTCATTTCATGCAATAGGCATTTGGTCAAGACTTCTTGCTTTCAAAACGCAGGTTCTTCGATGGGTGCATGAGAAACTCAGGATGTCTATTTGGCATTCAAAATACAACATAAAGAACTGCAGATATGTACTTGGGGCTTGGAGGCAACCACAGTGCCAATACATACACAAAGCAAATCCAGAGACAAGTATGAGTCAGAGAAAGAAAAACTGCAGAGTTTTGTCCAGGTCCTTTCCACTTTTACACATGCGGAGAATCTTTACCTAAGCAAATCATCCCATTGATTACATATGTGAGCAAGAATTACTTGCATGAAGAAAGGTTACTGGATCTGGTCCCTGCTATATGCACATTGTGATATAAAGCCAACTCTTACTAAGTCCAATACTTGTTCCTATTAGTTCTGAATATTAGGTTAAGGCACAGGAGACCACACAGCAGAGCATTTTGTCTTCCTTGCCAGCTTCAGTCTAGGTAATGAAGTCATTCTTATTTGAGTTTGATGTTAGATTATTGGTTCTAATTTAAAGTCCGCAGCACAGATAGTCCGTATTGCAGATTACTCATTTCCTTGCAATGTCTTTTACCTAGACAAAAAGGTTAAAAACAGGGAGGGAAGATTGAGAAGATTAAGGGACAAATGGCTTTCCTTGACCCCTGACTACATTCTGGACGATCCCTTCCACAGACTGTTTGCTATTAGAGCTAACTTTCAGGCTAGAGCGGCAAACTCATATTCTTAGAAATAGTTACACACATTCACAGGAACACATGTATGCACATACACATTCAGAAAATAACTTTCAGTCAAAAGACCTTCCAAAGTTAGATTCCCATAATTGTGTTCAGAATAACAGAAGATGCTAGTCTGATTAGAAATCAGCCATGTCATTTACCAGAACTGACCTGCCACGTAAGGAAAGATACCTCCCATTCATCAGGAGAACCAGCGTGACTACGTGCCTCTGAGCAGCCTTACAATGTCGGGTCAACTGTTGTTACTGGCAAGACACTGCTGTGGAAAGCCTGCAACAGAATCAGGGACTCATCACTACCAGTATGTGTTGCTATGGACACCATTGAAGAAAAGCAAAATCATTTGAGAAGGAAATAAAAGACTCTTTTCCACCAATAGTGACAGACACTCTAATAGGTTAGTGATCCTGGTGGAATGCTAATCAACAGCACATAGAGAGACTTGGAAGTCATGCAACTTTTAATATTCCTAGTGAAGGAGTATAGAAGTAAATTCATGTAATACATGGCCCTGCACGCAGGATTTATACTAACACTTAGTACCGAAAACACAGGCATCACATGTGCTATCTGACTATGCTACCACTAAGTCAGATAATACTTTTGTCTTACAAGTCTCTCCTCTCAAGGGTCTCAGCTACAAGCCATATTCACCTGAAGAGTCCATCTACACACTCCCACTGAAGCAAATACTTAAATGGAGCTGGATTCCTTACTTAGATAAAACTGAATAGCTCACCCGACACCAGCAAAGCTATGCTGATTTATTGCAGCTATGGATCTGGCATCTGATTTGAGCTGTGAGACAATCTGAATTTTTCCATTCCTCGCAGCTCTGGTGAATAATTCAAATACATACTTGGAGCTCACCAAAAATAATACATTTTCAAAATTTTTGGTGAGCTGAGAAGTAAGAAATACTGGCTCAGAATCACACAAAATGCTCTGTTCAATCTTAAAGAGTTTAATTTTGATTGAGATGGGATTTTGGCTCACATAGGTTAAAAGGGAATGGATTTTTGTAACAGAATTGAATGAGGACTTTCAAAATGAAAAAAAAAAACATTTTAAATTAAAAAATCAATAGGTAGTACTCTGAAAATATCAGAACAACATATTTTATTTTAAAAAATTGTTTAATGTTTTCAAAGCTGGAAAGTGGCCACATTTTTCTGCTGATGTGAATCTGTAAAATGTTACACTGCCACTGAGTCACAATTTTTTGCCCCAGAAAAACTGCAAAAATCTTTTTCTCAGTTGTACAAGTAGATAAATCTATTGACCTCAGTAAGACAATTTGCACAAGTAGGGCCAGGAGCATTTACTGTTAACAGAACCTAAACTATTCTTAGCAATTTACAGAAGAAATATAGAAACAGGGACATTTTCACAAAGGGACCTTCAATCTAGTTTCATTTGCAGTACAATGAAATGGAGCTAAAACACTAAGAAGAGGGACAAGGGTTACAGAATAAACTATGGAATTGCTCAGTAAGGCTAGAAGGCAGCAAAATCCTTTGAAATAAATAACATATTTGACTGGCGCATTGCAAGTGCCATAGCAGAAATGATGCTCAAGAGCATCTGAGGCAGGAGAAGATTTGGGGATGATTTGCAATAGGGCTGTTTAATACTTGCAGTAGAGCTACTCACGGATTCAGGGGATTCAGATCTATTATTCAGTGCCACGGCGATTTTAAAAAATTTTTTGTTTTCAAAGGAAATTAGGTTTATTGGACTGTGCTGTGTGTGTCTATATGCTCTCTCAGTTATGAATATTAAATTCCTGACAATAACAAAACCCAAAAGCTATGTTGGGAAGAGAGATCTAGTAGCTCCCACTACTAAGGTAAGCTGAAGCATAACCTCAGCTGTTATTAAAAATCAAGGAACCAACACAAGGCCTCGCCCAGCGGGGTAGACGGACAGACCAGGATTCAGATCATGTCTCTCAGAGTCCTGCTGAGCTTATTCAAAGTTGATGTCACCTGGCTTGCAGTGCACAGGCAAGACAACGCTCCCCAGAAATGGGAGGGTCAGGTTAGTGCTGTCCAGGTTTGGCTCCCAATACATTTGGCAAATGAGCTCCAGAAATTCACTTTCAAGACATAAATCCACAGGAAACCAGGTTTCACATGTTCCATGGCTTAATATATTATAAATATTGCAATTTCCCCTCCGTGTTCAAATTATTGTTTCCAGTGAGCAGCACACAGGGTCACTAGAGGTTGCAGAAGTAGCTGTCCCAAACTTGAACATAGAAAGCTAGTTAGCACACTTGTAAAATACATATATTGTATTCTTTTCTGAAGGTAAGTCTGCACAGAAAACAGAAGCCTCCTACTTCTGCCAGCTAATAGCTTTCTTCAGGTCAAGTGGTAGCAGTCTCTGCACAGACACTAAAGATCCTGCAAGATACTGACAGGGATTATTATACCAGATACTCTACCTAACAGTAAAATAACTTTTATGCTCTGCCCCTAAACACTACTGCTTTACACTATGAAGTGACCAAAGGAGTCCTTTTAATTGCAGACTTTCATCTTAACTCTGGCAAAATTGCAAAGGCTATACTGGAAGTTTCTCACGAGCTCCTCAAGAGTGGGCAGTATAGCTTTAGAATCCATTTATTTTACAGAAGAAAAAAGGGGTGATAAAAAAGCCCATGTTTTGCCTTTTTTTTTAATAGAAAGCTAAAGAAATTCCACAAAGCTAAACTTGCAAAAGAAAACGTGCAATTTCATAGAATGTCTACTATTTGGTCAAAAAATATTTTAATCACAATATTATGACCACCTTCAGGGAAAACATGCTAACAGACAAAGAGAAACTTCAGTGACGGCTAATTACTGTGCCAAAGGCAGGAAGATTTTAGGCAACAAGAAGTAGAGACTTCTGAAAAGACTTCATTTATTTTATAAGCAGATTAAGATCTTCAATTGGCATAAAATAACTGTATTGAAGTCAATGTTTATCCACTACATCTGCAGGGGCTGATGGAGAACTGAAATGAAGGAGGGAGGGGACTGAACCACTCCTTCAGCATGTGAGGGCATCAACCACGCTGGTGGGAGCCAGGAGAAGGGAAAAAAGTGAAGAGAGGGTAACACTGTCTTAGCTCTACCTCCCCCATCCTCCCTTTTTCCCTACAAATCCACCCTGGCAGAAGATACGGCCTAGAATCAAATTATTTTGCTTTAGGATTTCTCTTGCCTGTGAGAAACTGTAAGTCCTCTTCTTTTTCTCATGACTTCAGAGTGAGCAGATTTGGAAATGGGATTTTCTGCAGCTCCTAGGAAAGTTATGTACCTAAATCCCACTTTTTTTAATGTGCATTTATTAGCTCTTTTGGGGGGGCGGAATCTTACTATAACCAATTATAAAATTCACAGTATCAGATACAAACTTAAGCAGTTAAGGCTACATCAGCTGCTTTTCACTGTGTGGCGTATTATCATTGTCTCCTACTGAGAGCTGTGAATTTCTGCATCCAAAACTCAATCCATAGTTTTTTTCCCCAGTAGGTTTCCGACTCTTGAACAAGATGCCTAACCTTAGGCACCCAGGCCTGAAAATGTTAACCTTAAAGTCTGCTGGCATCTCTCAGCTTAGGAGTAAGAGGAACCTAGTCTGGCAGTCTGAAAAGTTTCATTCAGATTGCTTTAAATATTTTGTGGATGATTACAGTCTGAACATTTGACTACATGCCACTTCATTAGACTTACTCATTTTTTTGTTCATACCATAGATGGGAAATTAAAAATGATCTCTTTAGAAACTCTGATATTTAATTTCCCATAAGATATGAGAGATATTCAGGGCAGTGTCTGGAAAAAAATTAGGATAATAAGGTGTATAAATCTCTGCTTCATTTGAAACAACGCATAAAAAACAACCCCACATTAATTTTTTTGCTGAAAGAACTTCAATAAGTTTTAAAGTAAGTGTTTCATTTACTGCCACATGCCACACATACATGGCAAACAGTTTATACAAACCACAACACTCAGCTGTTCCTGGTTAGGTAAAACAGCCCTCCCCTGAACACCCAAGCTGCTCTCGGTTCCCTCGGGACACTGATACAGGGTGCTGAGCATTTCGGCCTGATCCAAGGGAGAACCTGCGTACATGTTTTACTTTAATCAGGTGAGCAGTCCTTCTGTGGAGGTGCTCATGAAGCCTAGGTTGAGTATGTGCTTAAGATTTTGTTGGCTCAGAGCAGAATGCTCTGCACTTTTGAAGACAGCTTAAGTGCAGGATAACTATCCCTGACCTGGTGGTCCAGCCTTAATGCCTTCTTCATGTAGTTCTTAGTGAACTTTATTAGACTTTCCAGCTAACTAGAATACTCCACTGTGTATATACACAACATAAAATCCGGATCCAGTAAAGTGCTTGGTGAAAAGGGACTCTTCACACCTTTCTGAAGCCAACAGCCTACGAGCAGATACGATGAGACAGAGAGATACCCAAGTGTTTCTAAGGCCATGAGAAAGATTTTTAATGTAGCACAGAGACTTAATTTAGGGCTTGATTGTAACTAAGACAGTGAGGCTTATTTACAAGACCTTCAAGGTTCAAGCCAATGACCTCATTTATTGTGCAAGTATTACCTACGAAACAAAATTTTATCCACTTATTCCAAAAGGACATGATGAACTTGAAGTCCACTCAATTTTAAAAGATAGTATTTCAGCTTGTGTCACCGGGATATAACATCCCTCTACCAATTTATGCATGTCTGCAATAATATTTATGCAATATTTTTCAGTATTCTGTTGCTGTATGAAAGAAATAGAGTGCCCTTGGAGGAACAAATCTATGCAAACGGCAAACCAAAACTGACTAGATAAGCAGTATCTCTAAATGTACGAAGGAAACCAGGAGGGGGAGTGAAGGAAAATTATTTTCTGTCCATTTTCACTCACAGACAATATTATGAAGTGCTTGGAATACCAGAAGGTTCATTTTGAAACAGAGGAGTGATGTTTACACTGGCCCTTATATAAATATGTACTGGGTTTATGTATTTCTTTTTCCTAATATTTGAAGTTAAAATCAACTTATTTATTGCTGAGAAAAGGTGCTGGATTTTTTTATTGCACAGGTACAACACAGCAGCTTGGCAAGCATATGCTGAATCACAGCCTGTTCCATCCTACGTTCGGAGAAATGCGTATTCAGAGCTGCATGATTGGGGTCCTATGAAAGGACACCTCTAACCTCAGCCCTGGAAAGTTGCACCGCCTTAACTAAAGGAGACCAACCCAGCGAGCAGCATGTATTTGTACTGGTAGGCATAAGATGCATTTACTGTAAAGTAATTTGCACTGCACCACACAGTGCAGCAGGCACTTCCGATTAATACAGCAGAGTATGGCCCTTGCCTTTGCTGCATCTTCCTCTGGACCATGGTTTTGCATCCAAGCCAGGTAATAAGTTGCCAGGTGTAGGTCAAATATAAAGATATTAGTATGCCAGAAGGAAAATACTATTAGTGTTTTATCTATACAAGGGACTATACTAGTTATATTCTCCTATATTAACCCCTCCCCCGCGAACCAATCCAAACCCCCAACAACAATATACCCTTATTGCTACTAAATCACAAACACAGATCAAACGTCCTCATTCCTGTTTCATTTTGCTCTTTGGATTGAGAATCCTTGCAAGCATGTCAATTCTGGTGGTGGCTTTGTGATCTGGATCCTGCTTGGTAGGATCTATGCAGAGACCAACAACTCATTCTACACAGCCCACTATGCAGGCATCAGATGACTGTGGCTTTCAGTTACTACCTCTGGACTGAAGCCAGAAGCCTAGCGGTGAAAAGCTCTTTATACCATTACCAATCCCCCGAGCCACCCAGTCCTTCTCCATTGCATACAGGTTTTTAGTGTTGTGCCTTAAGATCTGTTCTGGTTCTGAGTAACGTTCTTTGTGATGGGAGTCTTGCCACTCCCCCTCTCATGAGGGGAAAAAAAAAAAATGAGGAGGGAGTGTGAAACCTATTTTCAAACTGTGTTATGGTTATCTGATGCAGCTAGCACTCTTGAATTCTCTAAGGGAGAGACTTGAGTCCTGGGAAATGACTGTCTTAGGTGAAGAGTAGGCTCCAGCCTCGTCAGTGCTAAGATATGTGCACCTTCAGTCACTACTGCTGCCTTTAGCTTGGTGGTAGCTCTTGCACAGGAGCACCCGCACACTGCCAGAGGCCCTCACGGGGACGGCTGCTGAGCTTTCCGGGGTACCTGCAGGCTGACCAGGCCTGAGTGCACACACAGGTTCGTCTGGTCTTGAGTGTTGGCTCAGAACCATGCTTAATGGCAGCATAAATATACCCCTGGAGAGGGCAGAAGGTAAAACCAGTGAGCCCCCAGAGCATCTGTTCTCAGCTGGTTTCCATCTAAACTATCCACCTAAAGAGTTAGAGGCTAAACGTGCCATCTCTGCAGCTCCCATCCTCCAGTTCAGCAAAGTGACTCACTGTGACGTTATACTCGTGCAGATTTCTCTTCCAGGATCTTTTCTCTCAGACTCTTCAGAAGGCACATCACATAGAGCAGCTGCTTTTCCCCACAGAGAACTAGCTGCAGGAAACTCAACAGTAATACATTCGTACCCAGCCTTCACGAAAGAGGGCTGTAAGCTGCTGATCCTGCAATAACACCTCTAAGGATTTAGAATCTTTAATGTTGATTGCTGAATATTTCTGTTCCCCTCTGAACCATTCCAACAGTTGTTTCAAGTGAGTGTATTCATTCCCTTCCTTTTAACCATTGGAGCTTCTTGCTTGGTCTGGAAGCAAGGAAGAGGGAATGAAAGGGTCTCTTCAAATTTGCTGTAGCTGCTCTCTTAAAAGAGAGCATTGACACAGATTCTGCAGCTCTCGCGTGTAGTAAGACTCCCCGAGGACTTGCACGCACAGAAAGACTGCAGGATCCTTGTGGGCACTCCAGGAAGAGTGTGGCTATTCTCCTCCCCGCTGGATGGGAGTATCGTATCTATTCCTAGCATGGATCTACCAGGTGGCAGCATTCCTCTGCCAACATACCTTTGGTTTGGCTTACCTTGAAAGCTATGATGTTATATTATATGATGACATCATTATATTTATTTCAACTTTCAGTGAAGATTCCTGGCAAATCTCCGAGCTGGAATATCTTCTTTTTAATGGATCCAAGATCCAGCCAACATGGTGCAGATTACATTTATGTAACACAACCCAAGTAAGGTGAACTGCTAGGATTTTTTTTAACAGCTGTTGACGTTACTGAACTAAGATTATTTCTCTATTAAAACTATGGAAGAGGAAAAACTTTTCCAGTATTTATACAAACTCTACTGCTCTAATTTCTACCTGTGGTTATTTTTGTGATGACTCCATCATGCACTCATGTAAGCTCAAGAATTTATCTTTGTAGTGGTATTTTGAAAAGGATAAAATGAATCAAATATATTTTTTCAGTTAAGTACGCGTGTGAGGACACAACACTTTAATGGTATGTGTAACAACGTTTTCCTAGTTGGTTCTTTTTCTTCATGCTATCTGGACTAATTTTGAATGAGCGTATTACAAACATTTGGACAACTTACTCCGGTCTACTTTTTTTATCTTTTTGTCAACTGTGTTACTCTTAGCACTTTCAAACTAGCCTACAACATCACAACTTTCATTAAAAGTCACATGCTTTTCCTGATAAACAGAAGTATAAAGCATTCGAGAATGCTGTGTAAGATACTGTTCTGCACTGGCAAAAATAATGGCTTGGACGCTAAATCCAATACCGCCAAGGAGTGCCCCTTGAACACTAGGCCTTAACTTTACTAGATTTTGAATAAACACATGGTGTGAGAGAACAAATTATTCTGGATAAAGACTAACTACGCTGATAAAGAATACGGAGTCCTGTGCTCCTCATAAGGAACTGCAGCACATAGGTTAAAGGACTCAACTGAGGTTACACAGTCTATGGTGGAGGTAGAAATGAATTTAAGTTTCCAATATTACACTTGAGACACTAACATTGCAAAAGAAGAAACTGAAGAGTAACTAAAAGCAAACTTTCAACCTTTCCCTTCTTATTTCTTCCCCACAGTGGTCTCTGTGAGGTCTTATGATGCCACTACAAAGATCAGCAAACAAAAATTGGCTGTGTTATGAATTGATTTCAATTTAAAAGAGCCATAATTCAATTTTGCTTTAAAAACATATTACAAAATCTAATATTAAAAAGATTTGCATAGAAACATTCATCAGAAAGATATTTTATTTGTTTGGCTTGAAACACTTCCACTACAAGCCAAACATTTCAACACTAGGGCAGGAGGACCAGAAAGTGAACCTGACCAGAAACAACAGTGAAAACTACTAGTTTATTTTTGCTCTACCAGCTGACAAAATTTAGTTATTTATTTAAAAAAAGAAATCACAGGCCTTGTGGATGGTGAAACTTGATTTTTTTAACCCAAAATATCCTCATAAATTTATTAGTAACAGGGTGTTATTAGTTGAGAAAGCATGTATGTACCTACGTCTTACTGATTACAATGACTATCAGATTAAAAATAAGACAGATATGGTGATAGATATTTATACTATATTAACAACACACTTATTTTACACTCACATAACACCCACAAATGCACACACATCTCTGCACACATAAAAATTTAAAATCTTTAAGCAAACAGGGGTGGTTTCCAGATGAAGTCTCTGTTTGCCCCACTGCTCGGATCACAGACAGATAAATCACTGGGTGAGTCCCCTCGCTAAGTAGTGGGAATATTACTTTAGTAAAGTTTGCTAATGGGGCAAAGGACCTTGTATTGTAATCCAGTGACATTTTCAACCTTCGGAGAACTTTTGTTGACATTCCCGAGTCCCTGGCTGCCATCCCAGCATGAAATAGTTTCTGTTCACATAATTCTCGTGTTTACCAGTCATGAAAAACTCTTGCTTTTGGCTTTTTTTTTTTAAATAAACTTTTTTTTTTTTTGCAAGTGAAACTCTGTCTAAAAAAATATTGGCCCCAGGCATAGAAGGTTTTGCATAAATTCATATGTGATGAATGGCTGATTTTAATGTTATTTGGGTATTTGTCAGAACCTAACAAATATACATGGTAATGGTGGTTCATAAACTTAAACATCTCAATATCCCCTTTCTTCTAGAAATAAATTACGTTTGTTTGCCCTGCCTGGAGTCCTAAGGTAGCCGACATTAGGAATATTTTAAATGTGATCATCCATCCAGCATGTCTTTCAGGCGCCACGAAGATTAAATGAAAGAATCATAAGATGAAGGTCTTTAACTTTTAATCCTTTTACAATGAACCCTTAGATAGACATGGGGGCAGGGTGCCTTCTATGTGAGTAATAATGCCTCTGTTCCTCTTCACTAGGTTAATGAATACCCTAAATGTCCCAAGATCTGATTTTCCCCCCCCCCAAACTATTGAAATTAGAAGCAAAGAGACGGGTGGTAAAGCGCGCCGAAAGAGTGAGAGAGGGAATGAATATGCATACGGAGATACGCGAACCAAACGTTAGAGAACGCAGGGGTTGTGTCAATCTGGGTTGTGTCAGTGAAAGACCCACGGGTTTAAAATAATTAGCATAGATTCTCTCAGAGGTTGGGGGGGGGGAGAAGTTTTTTGATTCCAAGATAAATAAGGAAAAGGCTTTCTGCACTGTCAGGGCGCCTTGGAAGAACACGTGGAGAGTTGTTTTTGCAGTTGGTATCTATGAGATACTAACCGTCGGGTCTCCCAGCACGTAGAAGCCAAATACTTCGTTAATCGCGAGGGGTCCTGGCAGAGCCGCGGGACAGTTACGCGCCCGCGGAGCACAGCGCGCCCCGCGGGCCGGGGGCCTTCCCCGGCGCTGGTGCCCCGCTCCCCGGAGCGGAGAGCGGGGCGCGGGGGCCGGCGCGGAGCCCCGCAGCCGGGGAGAAGGCGGCTGCGGGACACCGAGCGGTGCGGGACACCGGGCACCTCCGAGGCAGCGGCGTCCCCGGGTGAGGCGGGCTGCAGCGCAGCGTGCGGGCGCGGGGGAACCCGGTGCTCCCGGCCCTGCCCGGGCGCAGGGAGGCTGGAGGGGCAGCCCGGCGGTGGAGGGGTNCCTGCGCGGCAGCGGGCAAGCGGCTCCGCGGGGCGCAGGGCAGCGCGGGGCCGACGGGGACACCCCCCCGCCAGCCGCTCCTCGCCGCCCCCACGGGCGGCCCGCACCCCCGGGCGCTCCCGCCGTGCGGGTGCCAAAGGTTCCCCTTCTGACGGAGTCGTGGGCAGGTTCCCAGCTCCCCCTGCCACCGCGGAACGTCCCGCTGAGCGTGGAGAACGAGGAGGAGAGAGAAGCAAGCCCCCCCCGAAGGTGGCCAAAGCAAAAAGCAAACAGAATCCAAACGGCTCGTGTTTTAGTGGTTGACTTTAATTCTGCACTGCACTTTTACTACAAGGATATAAAGAATAAATAGCAGATACTCTTCATTTACATAGGATTAAGTCATTCAAACTGTTCTCTCTATTTACAATAACATTGTGCTCTAGGCGTTTATTCTTTTTTACTTTAAATCTAAAGTCCATGACGAAAAAGAAAAAAAAAAACCCACACACGCTTTCCGAATAATGGAAAATAGCTTTAAAACGTTTTCTTATCAAAAAGTTTGGTTTGTATTTTTTAATCCTTTTATTAAAAAAACAAACAACAAAAAACCTACTTCGCCAAAGCGAAGCAACTTCTCTCTGGAATATAAATACCAAAAAAAAAAAAAAAGTTACATTAGCAACGATCAGGGTAATAGTCTTAAAAATACAGTAGACGCTGATTATTTCACGTATAATACTGACCTTTTAATAGTATATTAAAACGGTGCCATATATACACACAATATACATTCTCCTACACGTTACAGTGCATTACAACGTTAACCAGAAAGCAAATGTCTTTTATTTTTGTTGCAGCAAAGGTCCACGTGAGTCCGCTGGAGAAGAGGCGAGAAAAGGTAAGTGCAAGCCCTAGCAGGAGCACTTGCACTCCGAAATGATGGGGTACTGGATGGGTATCCATGTGCACCTCTGCCCTCCCCGACGCTGGCACCTCCACCTCAGGATCGTTAAATGCACGGACTTGGCAGGTTTGCAAACCATGCCTTCTGGGACCGAACAAGACCTTTTACTGTAGCAGCTGCCCACTTTGACGTACCGGGGCCAAAAGCGGCTGCCGAGATCGTTCCACGTGTATAGCACCGGGCAGAAGGTCTGGGACCAGAGCCACATCTGCAGCTTCCTGCGCAGCTTCTTGCTCAGCCTGTGCTTCTTGCCCGGCTGCAGCCCGTCGTAAAACTCCAGCCCTTTGATTTCGCTGGGCATCGCTCCCGAGGGTCTCTGCCTGAGCAGCAAGTCCAGCTCAGCTAGATCGTCCACTCCAAGCCGGTCCTCGGGCAAGGAAATAGCCATAAAGTTAGGGTCGAAGTGCCCGCCCATGAGGCTCCTTAGCAAGGTCTCGTTAAGATCCTTCTCCTTGGGGTCAAAGATAGGGTCCGGGTGCTCGATTAGATCCACCAAGGGCAAGTTGTCGCTGGGAGCCGGTCGGATGTGCAGATAGTGCTGGCAGGCGCCTTGCTCTAGCCGGAGACCCAGCAGAACCACCAAGGCGTATATAGTCACAAGGCACTGGGAATGATCCATCCTTGGGAGACCGGTGGGGGGGGGAGAGGGGGGCTGGGTTCACCAAACAGCAGGGGAAGAAGGTGCAAGCAAATACATCAGAAAACTTGTACGGGGATATCCAAAATAGCTTGTCTTTAAGGGGGATCACCTCCGCTCCCCGCACCACCAGCAAAGACAGCCCCCTAATAAGCCCGGAGAACAAGCCCCCTGCAAACACTCTCTCTTGCAGGCTTCTCTATAAAATTTCTCCCGGTGGAGCCGCTCCAAAATTCTGCTGCTGCTGCTGCTTCTTTTCGCCCTCCCCGGGAAAGGGAGATGCCTCTTTTTGTTGCAAATTCTGCTTGCCGCTGCTGCTCCTCGTTGTCTGCCCGTGCGTACGGAAGAAGTTGCTGCCGATTCTTCTTCCCGCTCCTCTCCGCCGTTTGCAAAGCAGCCTCCTCAGCAGCAACAGCAGCCACGCACGTTGGCACCAGTTTGTCTGCTTTGCAAGGACCCAAAGCCTTTAAATTTCCTGCACTTTCAGCTTCATCTCCATGGAAACCACAGACTCTCTTCTAACCCACCCCACCCCCCTTAAAAAAACCCACACACACAACACAACCCCCACTCCCACAAAAGTCCAGGAGAGCGCGGCTTCCCCCTTCCCCCCCGGCAGGCACCCTCTGGTGGGAAGGCTGAGGCGGGAGCCGCCGCTGCCTCCCCCCGCCTTCCGCACGCCGCCGCTCACGCGAGCCCGCCGCGCCCCGGGAGATGCTGCTCCCGCCGGGGCAGCCGCCGGCCGGCCCGCTCCGCCCGCTCCGCCGCACGGGCA
>VYZW01046817.1:100190-124502 GCA_013401315.1 Balaeniceps rex
CGGCGCCGCGCCGCGGGCCGGGACGGGCCGGGACGGGCCGGGGCCGGGGGCTGCCGGAGGCTGCCCGCGGGCGGTGGGCACGGGGAGAGCGAGAGGCGGCGGAAAGCCAGCGCGTCTGTCGCGGTTTTAGGGCATCGGAGAAGCCCCTTGAACAAACTTCCCGTGCCGCGCCGGTGAAGGCGGGCGGAAACAACGGTGTGCAAAACCTCCGCGGAATACCGCGGGGTGGGAGGAGGAGGAGGTTCCCGCGGACAGTGCTCAGCCCTCAGAGGCTACCGCCGAGCTAGACCCTCCGCACGGAGCCGGGGATGCCCCGAGAGCAGCCCGGTGGCTCCGCTCTGCGGGGCTCCGCTGCGGTCCTCTGAGCACTCACGTCGCACTTTTCCAGGGAGTTCTCTAAGACTGCTCCACCAGAAACGCCGTTTCCAGTTGTGCCCCCAGTCCATACAGAAAGATGGAAAGTCGACCTCAATAGCAAATGCATAAAACAATTTAAAAAACTGATACTAGAGGCTATTTCCATTGCAAAATTACTGTCTCCCAAAGAGCACTCGCAAGGCACGGCAGGCAGCATGTTCTAAGGGGAGGTGAACAGTCTATTATGGTTTGAGTAAAATTTCCTGAAGTGCTTGAATCCCATTCCTGCAGGCATCCCATTCCTAGGCACTTAGGAGCCTAAGTTTAATGGGACTGAAGCTTAGCTATTTCACCTAAATTATTTATGCATTTGTTTAAATGTTAACCTTCAAATTGAGGTACATTATGAAAGTAATATATAGATCGTATTACCCAGGTTGAGTGTTTTTTCTAAAAATTAACTGTATTTTTTCAACTATTTTCACTCCCTAAGTTAAATTTAAACCAACTCTTATTTTGCTTTATTCCTGAGCATGCAGGGCATTTTATAAATAATACATAACTGAAATAAATGACATGAGAAAGATCGAAGTGTGACCCTAGCTCTACACTGTAAAAGGAGCCTCACAGTGACACTTGCTACTACGATGTCAGTCAAGGACCTGCTGCAGTTTTATTAGATATTTTTTCACCTGGAAGTTTAGGTCTCTACCTTCATCTGGAACCTGATAAACTTTCATTGCTGAAACTTGGCATGCAAGTCGCCCCTGGAAATAAATGAGAAGCCACACCTCTTATCTTTCAAAATAAAATTCCCCCGAATTCAAGAGTAGAAACTTAATCGGGAACTGAAGACAGACATTCTGCTGAATTTAGGACTTAGCTGGATATGACTTCGATGCTGAACTGAATATGAGTAGGACATGGAGGTGCTAAGCTCCACACAGAGCCAGTGAGTGAGCTCAGACACAAGCTGCTTCTGGCTCAGGTTCTCACCAAGGTCTTGGCCTGTTCATGGCACGGTTCCACTCCTGCCTCCTGGGATTTAGCCTGTAGAAGCTGCTCCTCTGTCGCAGAGCTGAACTGGGGAGGGTCTGTTCATCCCTCCTTTATTCCCACACACAACATTTTTTTGCCCACACTGCAGGACAAAATGTTTCTTGACACACAGGAGCATAAGCCTGCACTCAAAGCTCATCGGCTGATCCACTGCTTCTGGGAAGGATTGATGTGACCGGTTTCAGGAGACAGCAGTTGTGAGGATGGCTGATGAATCCTAGCAACGTGTTAATGTTTTTTCTTGGGGTGCCTGTCTGTCTCGTTCTGTCTCTTTCCTCACTATCTAAGTCACCTGTGAGTCACCGCAAATATTTTTGAATTCGCTTTAAATGACCTTGTTTAAACACAAAGGCACAAATAACAATACTAGGTTACAATAACAGTGTTTCAAACAGAAAGCAAAAATTCAGAAGTTACACCTAATGTCTTGTATTTCTTCTTTAATAATAAATTCAGTTTTACTCAGCTGGTATTTGAAAACAATTCTTTAACTACCAGTCTCTAAGTCTAAAAATAAAGCCTATAAGGCCTATGTCCTGTCTATTTCATGCCGGGTGTGTGTTTAAGATTCTACCTTCAAAACCGTGATCCTAAGGAAGCACTTGAAGACCTTTCTCTCCTGAACTGAGTTACCTGCAGGAGGAAATGTTTTCTGGAATGAGGCTGGTTCAGATGGAATGCCTCTTTAAGGTACAGAGATTTGTTCTGAGCGGAGCAGGCTGGGGCTCGGTAATTCCTCAAGCACAGGTTTCTGCCTGGGGTGCACTGGGCTCCAGGTAAGGCTGTGAAAGCTCGAGGGATGCAGAAGTGACAGAAGTCACTTGTGGCCCAAGAATTTCTTGGTGGAATGGCTGATGGCAGGACTGGGGAAGAGCTGCCAGTAACACCTCTGCCAGAAGCCTCTGGGTCAGAGGGAAAAGAGATTTGGATTCCCATCACACTGGTTTATTTCAGAGTTTGCTGAAAACATCAGTAAATGAAACCTGGAGGTAAAGGGCCTGATCCAGGCTCTGTGTAGGAAGCCAGCCCTTCCTGGGAGAGGGAGAGAGGCCAGCAGCTCACAGAGGCCTTAGCTGGTGACTCTACTGGCAACGGTGTGTGAAGCAGAGGAGAAAATAACTCCCTTCGCCTCAGCTTTATTGGTTCTGGAGTGCTGTCAGTAGTAAAAATGTGTTTTTTTCAGCAGACAAAGCAAATACAACCTTCAAGGCACACAGGAAGCCAATGTGGGCAAGAGCAAGATGCCACTTCTGCAGGGTCACATCTCTGATGAGGAGAGAAGAGGTATGCAGCCTGCACTGCTCTGCTTATGACTCTGCAGGCACAGCTCTGAAAACACATTATGTAAGGATCTGATTTCAGTCCACAACAGCAAGGATGCACAGAAAGAATTCAGAATAGATTTGTTTCCCATTAAATCTACTAACAGAAGATGGCCTGACCTACTTCACCCAACCCTGTGCTCAGGGGCATCCCACTGAATTCAGTTCATGGTGTCGAATCAGTTTGGTCTTTGAGCAATGGTCTCAAGCTCGATGCATGCACCACTCTGAAACACGGAGGGAATCTCACAGAAAGTAATAAACCACTACAAAACTGGGATGAGGAAGAACTATGCCAGGTATGCTCGGAAGAGCTGTGCCTTCCTTAGGAGTGGAGGCTTCCTTACAACTATTCTTGTTTCCCTTACACTTAAAGATTATTTAAATCATGATCTCATTCATGATCTCATTGCCTTTCACTTCTTATTTTTAAAAATCTATTGGCATGAAACAATGATTGTTTGTTAAAGAAAGGAAAGCCAACAACGTAACCAAATGAGTCCTCTGCCCAGTTCTCATGCAAATTTCTCATATGGCTTTGGGCAATAAATTTCATAGCTTTGTGCTTTCCTTATTTGTAGAGCAGGAATGCTAATCCTTGCCTCTCTCATGGAGACATTGGAGAGTTTGATTAGATGCTACCAGTAAATCTGTATCAATGCAGAGGGAAGAGTCCAGTGTTTTACTAAAATTACAGAGGAAACCTGTGATTGATAGAGCAGACAACTGAATTAAAATAACTTAAATTTTAGTCTTAGGTCCTAGTGAGCTGCTAGACCAGCTCCCTCTTCTTTGGTCACACCCCTATAAATTTTGTAAGGAACTCCTTATGGATTAATTTTCTACCTTTTTTTAAACTGTGAATCGCTAAAGAAATTCTAAAGGAGATGCAGAGCTTTCAGACATTTTACATAGTTCATATATGCCATAGGACAATCTACCCGATATACATTATTAGCTATCAAAGGTCATGTATGACCTCACCCAGGAAACCATGCACCACAGGTAGAAAATCACTGTTCGAGTGCTTTCAAGCTATATTCTTTAGTCTGGAAAGATTCAGGGAGATCTTGCTGGACCTTTGAAATGTGGTGCTGTGTCTCAAGGTACCTCATCCATTTCCCTGCCCCCTTCCTGATTCACAGAAAGGGCCACAGAATAAGGATTGTGTTAACGGACGACACAATGTTAGCAGGTGATCAGCTGCTCTGAAAGAAAACAGTTATGAATCACATACCTTGGAAGGTAAACATTGTTTGAGAGAGCAAATTTGTACCTTGAAATCCCAACAGAATGGAGACAGGGAAGGATACATTTGGCCAAGAATCTGTATCTGCTGTGATAAATGATGTATAAATAATATATTTTGAAACTAAGCTCTGGGATGAACGTTTTATAGTGGAGTAAATCCTAAGATGACTGATGCATTAAAGCAATGAAAAAGGAAAAAAAAGAGACCCCCAAATAAAACAAGTAAATTATTTCTTAGTTTTTAAGTACAGCTATATGTAAAGAGATGTATCCGTTGCCTTAAAAAAAAAAAGAAAAAAAAGAGAAGGCTGTAAAAGAAGAGATTAAAATCTTGCAAGGTCCTTAAAGAATTGCTCTATTTTTCTCATTTCATGCCATTCTTGCTCCTAAAACACTGTGCCTCCTTGATTCTCAGCCCACTCTCCTCTTGCTCCTGTATTTTTCCTAAGGTATAGACTTTTGTCTTTAGAACAGAGCTTGTGCATTCATCTGCTGATAAACTGTTTATCTTAGCTTTTATGAGGGCGCCTTGCTGCAAGCCAGCCAGAGACAGGATCCTGGGTGTTTGTCTTTTTTTTTTAAAGAGGGTCCGGGAAGTGACGGGTATTTATACCTCCCCTTGGCTCTATATATCATGGGAGGTGGAACTCCACTGTCTCTGTTTCTCGCTTTTTCTCTCAGCAGTGTCTTCTGCCGTAAATCTGAATCTCTCAGAACAGAGTTTTCTTGGCTGCAACCCCACTTGGAGGAATTAAAGTTTTATTTATTTATTTACGCAAAAGGTTTGCAACAGAGGAAACCCAAAGTTCTTCTAAATCCTCCCCCTCCTCTATCCCACCTAACCATCCTACTTTTTGTGCCAAATACTAACATCTCAGCAGTCAAGAGAAGAGACCAGAGCCGGTTGAGCGTCTCACAGTTTGCAGACCAATTCATTATGGAGAGAGAGGCCAGTGGGAGAATTGGCAAAGATGAAGCAGGAACCAAGGCATTTTTTATGTTAAAAAATGACACTTATATTTACAAGCAATGGCTCCTGACGGGGATCTGAATTTCCACACAGGAAACGTTGTTTATCCAAACAAACTCCCTGTAGCAGCATATATTACATATATACACACATGACAAGTAGGAATGTATTTATCCTTTTTTTGCCAGCCTGATTATTAAGATGAACATCTATTGAGATAAACCAAGTTTTTATTATTCCTTTTTTATAAAACAATAAAGACAACTGAGTGACAGAGATTCAATGGAGCGAAAAATACAGCAACCCCCCAATCAAGCCCTGTGTGCATGTGAGTGATTCATTGATGCCAGCCACTGAATAACCCTGATACATAACATTTCCCACCTCTGATATTTAAAAAGACCTCCTTGCCCTTTTAGCACCAATGGAGCCCTTCAAATGTTTTATTGCTAATTGTCTAATGCTACGTGATGAATGGCTGCTTGACTGAAAATGACAACCCCTTTTCTCTCAACTACTTCATTTTCCTGGCTCCAGTGGGGGTGAAGAGGAAAAAATAAATCCGATTACATCATATTTGGCCTGTTGGTTATGAATGAAGGAAAATTAAACTTAATTTAAAAGTACTTCTATCAACTGAGTCCTGAGCCCCCAGGTCCCCTGCACTCAGTAAATGTTGCCTCAGATGCTGGGGCAAAATGTTCCAAGAGACTCATGGGTTTTGTGGAACCACAAAATCCCAAAGGCAGGGTCTAATCCTGACCAGAGAGCCAGGGGGAGCAGGATCACAAATATATCTAACTCAGAAACCCCGGACCAAATCTAGAATGGCTGCACTTTGTGCTCACAAGAAGTATTTTGGCAGTGGGATAATAAAAGAGCAGAATTTAGCCCAATATATAAAACAACTGACTATAGTTTTGCCTCAAGAATAAATGCAGCAGAGGAAGGTCCCACAAATCGGGAACTGCTGCTTTATTAGACATTCTTTAAATTTGCTCTGGCTAGAAAATCTGCAAGGATGAAGGAGTTTTAATAACTAGAAAAAGATTAAACTGCATGTCTTTCCCCAGCATTTTGTATTTATCACTTCTTTTCCTGCTTCTTATGCTTTATCCCTTTAGGGAATCTGATCTCTTCAAAAAGAAGTCGATCACAATGATCAGCCAGAGTTGTGTGCATAAGATTATCTTTGCAGCCGCTACAAAATACCACGAAATATTAACTCACAGTGATGGGGTTGGCTGTGAAAAGCTGTATGTTCAATAGAATACTTTTCAATGAAACTTGTACCTTTAGTGGCAAATGGAGTGATTTCCACTTTCTCTCACAAATGGTGAAACAGACACACACACGGGGTCATGGGATTAATTCAGATACAGAAACAGACACAAAGGAGACTGATTCCAAACCTGCTCATGTTCAGCATGAATCTCTGGGATGTGTTTCTTTGGCTTGGGGGTTTCAAGTCTTTGCCTGTGAAGGCAAAGCGACCCAGGCGAGTAAAATAATGAATCTAGTCTTCCCAGACACAGATCTGACATTTGCTCTCTCCCTCTGACTCAGGCTTTGACTGGGTTCAGGGATTAATTAGGCCATGCAAACGAGTTAGGTTCTCTCTTCTGGCAACCTGGTCACGTAGGGAACCCCCACCCCTCCCCTTCCCCACACTCTCCTACCCCATAATGAAGCATGACTGTAGTAAAACAAGTCTTTTGATGGTGCCTCTTCTCATCACTTTCAAGACAAACAATGTCTCAGAAGCCCCCCAGCTGCTTTTATTTTTCTTATATCTACAGTTACATCTTGGGTGTGTTTACTCATCCTCATTAAATATGTTGTTGTGTCCCCCCCCTTTTTAATATCCTTCCTTTATTGCAGTTTACACAAGACATCAATTACAGGATAGAGTTAAAAGCTTTTAGAGCTATTCTTGGGTATAGAGCAACATCCCACAACACCACCGTCTCTAAAAGAGAATTGACACAGGGTATGGTAGGGTATAGTAGGAATACGAGACAAACAGCCCCACAGCAAACATCTCCACAGCAAAGAAAGAAGTGGTCACAAATTACTAGCTTGCTCAGAGCAAAGCATTGGTTATGTATAGTCAACTTCCTTTGACAAGTCTGAATAAGTACTTTGGGGGTTTTTTTCATTAAAAAATATTAACAAGCGACTATTACCCTCCTCCTTTTAACAGAGATACTTGGAAAGTCTAAGATGGCACAGTAAGAAGAAACAACCCATCACAGGACTAACAATCAGGTAGACTTTCCCACATACACCTTGGTCTTAGGATCATTTTCTTTCAAGCAAGATTGAAATAATGACACTTCAACTGAATATCCTTGCTGTTTAGCATGCCTTCTGAAGCCACATCACCTTTTGAAGTATTTGTTTTCATAATAAACACATCAGTAGTTCAATAAGACACCAGACACAATAGCATATATTTTAACTATTATTTGGATTTGTTCTCTATATATACGTATGTCTGTGCAAGTGTGTGTGTATGCATGCATGTGCAATTGTTCCCATGTAGGAACAGTCTTTCCATTACTCCCATTCTTGGTAGGATAATGTGTCTTTGGAACACTATTCTGTTTTTATTTATAAAAAGATCAAAACCAAACAAAAAAGAGAATTGCCCTGACCACCGCAGAGGTTCCACAAGAGTTCTCCATACTTCGAACATGAAGGTTAACTTTTGTAAGCAAACCGAGCACTTCAACTCAAATACTAGGTGTTGCAACAGCCAAGGGATTCAAAGAAGAGACCTGCCTTTGTAACAGAACAAGAAGAAAAGGAACACTGCTGCATTTAAAGTGTCTCATGGTAGAGACGGGTTTTTATGCCACTTTCACTTAGGATCTCCCCACTTTTCTCATCAAAAAAGAAGGTAGGAATAACCTCACTCTGCAGACCCTAACCTAAATCACTCTCTCCAGGGGGACAATTCAGCTCCAGATACCAGAGTCTGCCTGTCATCATTCTGTGTTAGATCTCTTCAATAAATAAATAAATAGGCAGCCTTCCCCCACCGGCCTGAGGGCCCTTGTGTGCCCAGGCTTAGGTCTTGCCCAGTGGCTTACTGCTGCAGGACCTGAAGGGAGAAGGGCGGGGGGCGAGGTGGGGGCAATCACCCTCCAACGCTGGGAACCGTTTGTAAATTACCCTAAGCTTCCCTTAGTCATTATTCCATTAACTGCCTCTTGGTAGATCTGTCAGTAACTAAGCTGGGACTTATTTGTAGAGAATCAGAGGCTATTTGCTGTACTAAGTGAGCCATGAGAGCGAAAGGGTTTGGGATTTATTTGTAATTACAGTCGGGATTTTTTTCTTCTTCTTGCCTGGACCCCACTGGTACTTTCATTCACATTCCCTAAGCCGAAGCTGGCGCCAGGATCACAGGCTGGCCCTGTGTTTATGTCATTGAGACTAGGACAATATTTCAGTGTGGAGCCAGACCGCAGGGATCCACTCTATAAAACCCTCACTAAAAATAGACAGCCGCCCTGCCCCCAGGCCCGCGGACCGCCGGCACCCTGCATGGAGCACAGCCCTCGGCTGGGCCGAACTCAGCCCTCCCGGCTGGGCCTGCCGGCCCTGCCAGCCCCCCGGGCTCTGCCAGCCCCAGTCCCATCCTGCGCTTCCCCCAGCGAGGGTCCCCGTGAGCTGCCCCTGGAGCCGGCAGAGCCATTCAGGCTACAGCTGGCAGCAGCATCCTGCGGACTCCTCTCCTCCCTGACTGCTCCTTGCGAGGGGATGTGGCACCTTGAGATGCGCGGCCTCCCCCTGCTCCCGGCTGGGTGGGAGCATGCCCCCAGTCCTGCTCTGCAGCCATCTCTGACCGGCCCTGCAAAAGCACTGCTCGGGCCGCAACGCAGAGCCAGTGAGGTATCCTAAAACCCCACTGCTTTGCTGGGATGTCGCGGCTGTAACTGGGAGAGTAAGAGATACCTGAAAATACCAGTGCTTGGGACTCCTCCTTTCCCTCTGTATCTGGTAAAGGCGTTCAGAGAGACCCCAGCAGGACAAAACTGGGTCAGAGACTTCACCTCTGCCTGATAAATCTTTCCCGCAGCAAATTAAAAAAGAGCTGAACGTTTCCATCTCATAGCTGTCAATTTTATTCAAAAGCATGAACCGGGGCAAATCATTCAGCCTTTTCAATGCCAGTGGTGCGTGATCCCTCAGCTTGGGAGGATAAATGTAACTAGCAGAGTGTTTATTGATTAGTTCAATAGCTATATAGATAAGATACGGGGTGCTTAATGCACAGATTTTCAAGGTAAGAACCTGATCCTGCAGCTTAGATCCTGGCATTGGAAAGGGCTTCATTCAAGAAGCCTGTGAAGTGACAGAAAAAGCTCACGTGGATTTTAATGGGCAACAGAGCCTTCCAAAAGACAGCAACAAAGAGCAATCGAGCCTCTTGATTCCCTTAGATCCCTGTTTGTTTAGCTGCTGAAAAAGCATACCCAAAGGCAGCGGATGTGAGCGTGTGTGCTGGCACACACAGGCATCCCGAGAAGGGATGCTGCCACTGTGTGTCAATGAGTGCCGATCTCCAAGAGGAACAAACCCCTCAGGGAACAGCTTCCATCCAGATACTTGTCCCTGATTCACAGTCCTGGCATAGGTCATGTTTATTAAGTCAGTAGGAACTGGACCCAAGCATGAATGTTTGCTCAAACCAGCGGCAAAACTACAGTGAGCGCAGGGGGAAGAGCCAGATGCTGAGCTGTGATACAGAACAGCTGGAAGGGAACACCAGGGTTTGGTTAGCTGGAGGACCCCATCTCGCTGCCTCACCCAAGGCCCAGGCCAGCCTGGCTGTTCTCCAGCTGGGCTGCCTGGCTCATCCCTGATGCAGGTGCAGCCAGCCACCACCTGAGCAGAGATGGTCGCATGAATCTGTGACAGAACTGAAAACTGAACTCAGAGCTCTGAAATCCCGGATAGCGCTTTAAAACCCTGCTGTGCCACACAAGGTGCTGCTTGTAATGAAACTTGACTTTGATTTGATTGGCTCCAATGACATCATTCACTGGGCACTGGGCAAAGAAGCCACTTTGTACAAGGAGATAAGACTATCGTATCATGGACTAAGAACATAGGAGAATAATGGCTCCTTGCTGAAAGGCTGCTTTGAAAATTTTCAAAACATCAAGAACACATACAGGATTACAGGAGTATACAAGGGCAGATCTGGTTTCGTAAAGAGATTTATCAGAGACTTTGGGAAGAGTATCCAACAGATTTCAAACGGTACACGTTTTCGGCACCATGCTATGTGTACTCAGCGCTTGCTCAGTGATTATTCTGTCGAGTTCAGCTTCTTCTGTCAGTTGTTCACTTTGCTTTTTCAGCTAAACGTATCAGGTGAATGTTAGTGCAGTTGTAATCAGGATCCCTTTGCAGCAGGCATTGTGCATGTGTGAACGGCAGTTCAGGGTCTGAATTCTGGATCATCTTGATAGATTACACAGATAAAAAGTGAGAAGATAAAAGCCCACAAAGTACAGAACTGGCTTGCCCAAGGTCACAAAACAGCAAAACTGAGAAGAGGGCTCCACTGTCCCTGCTTAGGACCGGTTCCTATCTTTTATAAGAGCAGCATGTTGGCAGGGGTAGGCCACAGGGCCTCATGGATTTCATAGCATCTTCTGATTTCATTAGAGCTCAAGTTAGTCATCAATTAGAAAGGGAGATCCAAATCACAGCTGCATGAAAGGCAATGACAAAACTCCACAGCACTGCTATAACAGTGGCCTTATCAACTAGCAATGAACATGACACAGAATAAGAACTGTAGCTACAGGGAACAGTAGTCCAGTGTGTGAAATACCGGTTGCTCTCTGCACAACTTCTCAAAGTAATTCTTGCAGCAAGGAAATACTACATACACAAAATTTAGTTTCGAAGCAGCCTTCTAAATTTAACATAATTGTTGCTTTTATAGGGCTTCTCACTATTTTATCTGAATAGTCACTGTTTCTCAAATACCAGTCCTGGGGACAGAGGACCTTCAACCACCTTCAGTCAAAAGTGTGATATATAAAGGAATGAAGCTGGAGGGCCTTCGTGTGGAGGAAACACATTTTTGATAATGAGCCGTGTTCTGTCATGCGCCATTAGTGTCTGAGAAACAGCCCTGAATTGTTCTTACACTTCATGCTACAGCTTTTCACTACTTGAGCAAATGCCATTTGTTCCCTATGTATTTCTTTCTGTTGTCAGCGTGTGGACTTTCTTTTTCATTTTTGGAGCTCGCTGATAGTGCACCTGACAATGGATATGCAACGAAAGGAGACTGTTGCAGAAATAGGACTCTCTGATTTGTTACAGTAATTAGATGTTAAGTAGTGAACGAAGCAGAAGATTGCAAGAAGATAAAGGCAACACTTGCAAGGAACTGAACATCATCACAGAAAAATGAATCCTCTCCCTGTGTTCTGCCAAAGAATCCCAGTGCAGTAGCATATAAGCAACTGAAAACTTTTCACAGGTGGCCACTTAATGTATATGTCTCATTTTCGACAATGCTTAAGCTCTGCAGCCTCAGTTGGGACTCCATTCATAGCAGGGCGTGCATTCACAACAGCTGCAATTCAAGCCAACTGGAACTGTGCTTTGAACATATAAGGTCCTGATATGAAATATCAGCTCTTAGGTGGCTTGAATAAGCACACCCACAATTAGGGGATACTCGATAATTTTGACTGTAGACCATCTATGTCTTAGTTCTCCAGCCATAAAATGACATCACACCCATGATGATACTAGGAAGATAAAAAAATCTATCCTTTCAAAGATTTATTATTTATATTATCATAGTACCTAAAAGCTTGGATGTGGACCGACCACCGACCGTATTGTACAAATGCGGAAGAAAAAGGCATCCCTGCTCCCACAAAAGTGTATAGCATAAGTTAAAACCATGAGGTAACAGATGGTATGACAGAAAAAAGACAATGAAACAGTATGGTCAGCTGGTTTGCTTCAGCACACCTGTGCTTCAGCACCTATGCTCAATTCTTTTTTTTCAGATAAAACAGGAAAAAAGGCTTTTAAAAGAAGGCTTAAAAAACTTCAGATACTGTGGTAAGACCCAGAAAAAAAATTCCGTACAGCCTATGCAGTAGGCTATAGAGCCTGTGCTCCATGCATTTTGATGAACAGTCTCTTTCAGAAAGTCAGTGCTGTGAACTGCCAGTGAATCTAAAAGTTTTAAATAATGCTGAGTGCTGGAGAGGTTGTCTTCACACAGAAATGATCACATGTTAAGAGGTAAAAAACCTGTCAACATATGCTATAGAAAGCCACGTCAGTTTGAGTTTTCCACATAAACCAAAACAAAGTCTTTATTATACTTATTTTTTTATTGCTACCTGACCAACCCAGTCAGATGTTAGAGCCCACTATCTCTCAGGCCCTAGGAATACATACTATAGGGATTGCTCCGACACAAGTACCTTATTATGTGATGGCTTTCCCAGCTAATTTGAAAGGTAATCATTTATCTTAATTTTAAAAGAAAAGTTGTTCTGAATCTGCAGATCTCTGCATTCACTTCAAGTGAACAAGCAGACCTGAGAATTTAGCAATCAGCTGGATTTTATACAGATTTTCAAAGCATTGCAGGTATCTGTTGTGGGAGCAATCTGCAGACTCCCTGGAAAAAGTTTATGGAAATGTATTCTTTCAAATCATTACCAGCCTTTCTCCCTACCCTCTACCATTTCAGGACAGGAGTACATATACAGTTCTCTCTTTTCCTTGGCATCTGGACAACTCTTCTACTGTCACTGCCCTGTAGTCCTCAGCTGGCATAAGAATTCCAAAATAAATGAGCATGTTGTAATCAGGAGAAAAATATTGTGTCCTTGTGGTGCTGATGTTTTTGCAGCTCAGCTTCTCAATGGCCACCACAAGTTGAGCTGCATATTTCTTTACAAAAATATGCTTGCATTGGTAACTTGGCAGGCCACTCATTGAATAGACATTTAGCTACTTAACTGTTTACTGTTGCCAACAAAGTTCATTTGATGAGCTTGAAATAGGGCAGAAGAGACACCTTGACAAACAGTACACGGTTAGCAAGCAGGCGGGCAGTCTTTATGGCAAGCAGACCTTTACCGCAGATCTGCTGGTCAAGAGGCTTTTATGAGTTTCTGTGAAACCCAAAAGCTAACAGTAAGAGCAACACATCATAGCAGAATGTCTTTAAAGAGACAAAGATACTGACTAAATATCTTCTAAGTTTAAGCATGTTTCAAGAAATCACATAAGCAAAATAAGCCTCAGCAGATCATTTATAAACCTGCCTACAGGCAACTAAAGAAGAGCATGAGCCAATACTCAAAACCAGCACGGAAGTACTTAAAGGTGTGTTGCTGTGTACAGTCACACAGCCCGAGGGAACGTATTACCCAGAGAACTAAAAGGGCAAGGATGGGATTTTTAAAGCACTGGCTGTCGGCTTAGCTCTGCCAACTTTCACTCCTGCCAAACTGCATCTAAAAAGGTGGGACTTACCTGTGTTCATCTCCCAGAACCAACACTCTTATTGGGGCCATTCAACTTCCAGTATCCTTCACTTCTTTCAAAAAGTGAAGTTCTGTCTCAACTTCGTTTCCAGTAAAACTGGATGCACAAAGTCCCAATTTATTTATTCTGTAGCCTCAGTGCTCCTACAAGTGTTTTTGCCTACCCCCCATCAATTCACACCAAAACTATCTTCAAAGTACGATAATTTGCACTTCAACCCATGCCTTCTTGCCAGCCTAGAGGGTACAGGGTAGAGCCAGAGCTGTATATTTGCTCAGGCTGGAAGATTTAAGTCAAGATCACTCACACTGCCAATAGTTTTCCAATGTCCTTTCCAGAAGTCTCAGTGGAATGACAAGTTCTCTGGCTGTAGATTGGGACAGAGACAGCACTAAGAGCTGAAGAAGGTGCTCCCACACCCGGGCGGGCACTGCATAGACGGCAAGGTCACCATCTCTGCAATACTCACCTCCTGACCGACGACAACCCGACTGATCAGACTACCTACTCGTTCCCCAAACTGGTTAAGCAGCACAGAGGTATTAGTGCACTACTCCTCACTTGCATTTTGCTCTTTGCATTCTCCAGCAGGGCTCAGCGGATTAGGACAGGGACAGAAAGGCCATAGAGGAATAGGTACAGCCCAACTGCATCATTTTTTCCACAGCTGTTGATTTTTATTACAAAAGGGCAGTGACTGTGTGTTATGAAAGTCCACAAAATATGAAGCTAATAATAAACTGCTAAGCATCACGTGGAGTCTAAAACTATGCTTCATTTCAGTGGCTGCTAACATGCAGGCTATTTAGACTAGTTAACAATGTAGACCAAAATAATTCCTGTATGAATTAAAGCATGGGAGATATTAACTGTTACACCAGCAGGGATAGCTAAATTATGCTGAAAATATGTACACCAAGTGTACATGGTGAGGTTATAAGGGAATGGGGATAATTGGTTCTTTTTCCACAAATTTCACATTAAAGAGGGGAATCGCTATCTTGTACCATCCAGTATGAAGAAGTATTCAACAGACATTTTTTAATTTAAAGAATGCCCCAATACAAGAGACATTTTCCAGAGGCAAATTTCAATCCATTCTTCAGCTTTTCTTATAACTTTGCACATAGCCTTAAAAAAACCCCAAAACGGACCTTGGGCACACAAATTAGCTGAAGTGTGATCACCTGAATTGATTTTTCTTTTAATGACTTCATTTTTATTCACTTCCCTCAACTTTCACAGAGATTATGTGTGCGCATGAATAATGCATGCATAGGGCCAAATACAAACTATTTGGAGAGCACAGCTCCTCCTAAAATTTTTCATGGGAATACATGCTGTGGTATATGTATCTTATGGCATATGTATTAAATATACTTTTAGAGTTCATCATAAGTCACATTTTTTTGCTTTTCCTTACTTAACAAAAGGTATTGGGAGGCAAATAATTTTTTTTTTTTTCACATCCAGTAAGAAATGTGAATTTAGAGAGGCAGTTCAGTGCAAAGGGCAAGTCAATCTTCAGCAAGTGTCTCCAAAAGTTAATGGTACTCCCTGTTCCTACTCAAAACTGCTCCAGTACCCAGGCACTGGGTCTCACAATGAGTTTCTTTTCAATGTTAGGACACCTTTACAATCTGAAGCATCCTTCTCATGAACATACGTACTGAACAGGAGCTAATAGCTCTTAGTCACCTCTTGGTTAAATGAACTAGAAAGAGTTGCCTAGGTATCTTGCTCTAAGGTATGTTTTCCAATCCCTGAATCATTCTCATAAATCTCTACTGATCCTTCCGAACCTTTCTGAAGTCTGACTATGAGAACCGGATGAAATACTTTACTACTTGTATTAATATGCGTTAATATGGATCTGTATGTGGTAAGTCTGGTCATCTGGCAAAGAATTAAAGTTAAAATAAATGGTTAAACCACAAATAGAGGAGACATTTAGCAAGAAAAATACCAGTGAAAGACATTAGTTTGTCACTTCAAATGACATTTTTAACATGAAAGCTGAAAACTAGATTATTGCCTACTTGGAATGTAATCAGGTAGCCAATGCTCAGTACAGCTGCATTCTCTCCAGCTTTCATGGCTTCAGAGGACGCTGAAATGAATCTTCCATTTGTTTTAAAATTAATTGCCGAAACAAAAATATTTTTTCTCAGCATTGAACTGATTTTCTGTAAACTGATTTAGCAAATAATGTAGAACATGTTGAAAGTGAAATAATAAAGCTATCTGTCACAAAAACTATGGACCTCTCAGCAGCTTGCACATTAGTGGGCCCAACAGCATGGATCTCATTTACTTCATACTTGCTCCGAAGTGAAAGCTATCATCAAGCGCATAAGGGGTATTCTATTCATAAATGGTAACTATGTTGCCTTAAATATAATTTGATTCAATGTTTTTTAAAAATGCAATACTGGACACTGGATGCAATCGCTACACAATGTAGGAGACCTGTGCATGAGATAATATTCTTCTGAGTTGCCCCTTTTTCCAATATTGTGGGAGTTCGCCGATTTCCTTTATGGAAAAATATTACCATAAAAACTCCAGCTGAGCAAATGTCGTTTTAAAAGCCTGTTGCATTAAGCCTTTTCTTTTACCTACATTCTTACCCAAATCCTACCTTCACAGATGCAGATATAAGAACTGTGGTCTTTGGATAAGTCCAGAATTGTATATATTCATCATCTATTTATATTTTAACAAGCAATACAGTTTCAGTAGCCTCATCCTTTGAAAACCTTTTGGACCCAACGCCAGCACAAAGCTCAACACAAATAGTTACCATCTGAGCATACACAGAAGAGAAAGCTCCATTTCTTTTCAAGTACAATGGATTAATGGAGGGGGAAAGTCAATATTGCTAAATTCATCCTGAATGTTAAAATCATGGATTGCAGTGGCACGAAGGGTCAGAGATGAGTTTGGCCTGCTGTGGCTACAGCTATCTAATTTAATTAACAGTTACGTTCTAAAAAAAACCCCATTTGCAAGTACTAAGTAATATGGTAAATATGGAACAAATTATCAGCAACAGCAGGGGAGATTTAAAATATGCATCTTGAGTTTGGAGTCACTCAGAAACCTGTGGTGATGCAATCACTCAAACAGAGTAATCTTTATGAGTTTAACTTTGCCAAGAATGCATGTGCAAACCGTCTTCCAGAGACTCATCAGCGTGGATGACACAGAAGCTGCCCTTGGTGGTTGAAATGCCTCATCCATGTGGACCCATGCCTGAATGTTTTCACACATCAGGTGTTTCCTGGTGACTTAGAGCAGTGCTTTTCAATCTCTTTTGATTTGAAAACCCTTACAGCTTTTCTAAGGCACAATGCAGATCTCTGTATAGTGAGTTTAAGGCTGGTGGTGGTGGCTGCAGGATGCAGCTTGGGAGGTTCAGACCAGCCATGACTGTGTGTGAGCCGAAGGCACGCCCGCCCCACCCCGCTTGTGTCACAGCCCCCATTGCCCTCAGCGGGCCCCCAGTCACCTCAGAGCCCCGAAAATGATAAATACCTGAGGGGCGGTGGCAGCAGCCATCAATGGTTGGTGTAGAGGAAGCGATCCACGCAGGCTGAGCTTTAGCAACGCGGGTGCCATGTCTGGAGCATGGACTTGCCGTAACATCACAGCTAAGGGCCCTGGGGCTGTGGAAAACACCGGAGGGTTTTTTTTTCATCCCACTCGTTTATGGGTCCTTGGAGAATTCCCCCCTCCCGCGCCCCGCAAAGCCCGTACAGCACGTTAGGGCATTGCACCTAACTCCGGGCACCCCGAGCCAAGCCTGGCAACCGCCATTACCTCGGGCTGCCAGGAGAGGGCGCCGCGTAGCTCCCGTGGGACGCCATTTTGGGCGGGCGTGAGGTGAGGAGAGGCGCGGCGGGGAGCGGCAGCGGCCCCGCGAAGGGCCGTGCTGTCCCGGCAGCGTCCCCCGGCCTGGTCCCCAAACCGGGCACTGACGGTGGGCATTCGGGCAGCGAGGCGAGGGGTGCAGGGCAGCGTTAGCCTGTGGCTAGTACCAGACCCTCCACAGGATGAAGCTTTTTCCCGCTGCTGCGTGCTCTGTCACCAAGCCGCATTGGAGTCTTGGGCTGCTGAGGTGTAAACCTGCGTGACTCTGCAGAGCTGACCCGATGGGCATATTTAGTAGCAAACTAATGAAGTTCATAAGGACATACTTAGGCTGGTAAAAAGATACTTCTTGTTCAACGAAAAATACTCAGTAGTGTTGCAAGGTGTGTTAGATTGGTGTGGAGGGTGATGTGGTTACTTACGATATGCAGCAAATGTAAAAAAATAGGGTAGGAGGCTGCTAATAAATAAGATCCCAGCTCAGAGCTTGCTGGCATCAGGGAAAAGCTCTTGGTGGGCAGGATGGGCTTTGGCTCATGTCCTGGCGCTCTGAGCAGATCGGGAGTGTGGGGCAGGAAGAGACCGCTGCTGTATTTGCTGCCTGTGTTGAAGGAGAGATTTGCAAAGCTGAGCAGCAAAAACCACCATGACTTAGCTGAACTGCTAACCTCTGCAATGGTCTTTTGTAAAATTCACATCTCTGGGTATCTAAGAGAGGGTAGGGCATACTTTGTGTTCCATAGTTGTTTACGGGCTTCCGCCCCGAGGCCCACGGCACAGCCAGGTCTTATGTATGTAATTACTGTCTGACAGGCTGTGGAGCTGATCCCTCTCAAGGCAGGAGCATGTATCTGTAGTCAAGCTGCAGAGTCAGCTGCAGGAGCACGGATTCAGGCTGGGACCATTAACACAATGCTGGTTACACACATCTACCCAAATAAAAAGACAAGGAGCAGCTGAAAACTCTGCAGGGGTATGTCCACCTCTGTAAGACAGGGCAAGGAGTCGGCGGCGCTCCATGGCTGCTTTTACAAAGTACCTGAAACAGCCCCCTCCAGCTGAGCTGGCGGCGCGTGAATTTACACTTGGTGCATCTTACATCTGGAGACAAGCGGCGTGTAGCTCGTGTGCTGGATCTGTGCCAGGGTTAAGCCCCCAGTAGTCAAAGCTGGATCCCTGGTAGCACTCATGATGGGAGGTCAGGCGCAATGAAAGAGCCCTAGTAGTTTGAGAAGGAACACACCAGCACCTCTCCTGATGGGAGGTCAGGCGCAGTGAGCAGGAGGGCCCCCCTCGTGCTGGCAGCTCCGTTCCAGTGTTTGGCCAGACTCCAGAAGATTAAAATAGAGCCTTAGACTGTCCCCTCGGCAGCACTGCCAGCCAGAGCCCTGACAATTCTGGGGTTGTACTCAAACGTGAGTCCCTCGGGAGCGTGGGCTTTACCCTAACAGCTGAGGCACTGAGTAGGTCGAAGCAGGCAGGGTTATTGCTCTTGTGACTCAGACTCAAGGAAGAGAGGGATCAGGATGGAGCCGCGAGAGAGCAGGGGATCAGAATGAAACCACAAGGCACAGAAGGGGGAAGGAGCAAGTGTGCCCCAGAAGAAAGCTTGAAAAAATCCTTGTTCTGCTGGGGCTGTGTTCAAAGCATCTGTAGCCCTGAGAATCAGGCATTAAACTATTCAAGCCCAAGTTCTGATTTAGCTCCTTTCTGCGACCATTTCAGGAAAAAAGAAGATAAGCAAAAAAAAAAAGCAACATTTTCCTTTCTCACACATTTTAAAAAGCAAGATGGGAAAAGGCAAAGGCCATGCAGGTTCTTGTGAAGAACCTCCACGTAGGTGGCAAAATCTTTTGTGGTCCAGAAATGATCACAGCTGAGGGGAACCGGAGCCACATTCTCATATGTGTGTGACTAATATTAAGCACTTAAACAAAACGCCTGATTTTCAGAAGTGAGGAGAACTCCCAAGTACCACTAAAATCAACAGCAGTGTCAGATGTCGGCATTTCTTACCGAAGGGTGTTTCAACCCAGTCATCTATTACGGATTTATTTATCACCACTTAATGAAGGCATCCACACTTGAAATGTTTTGCTTCAGGATTTTCAGAAAGTGATTACAAACAGTGCTGTACAAAACATTTTGCATTGCCTTTTTTTCCCCTGAAAAATGAAATTTGGTTGAAATTTTGAAATCATTTTAATTTTGAAAATATCACATTGATTCAGTCAAAAAAATGCCCATATCACCAAATTCAGTGATTTCATTTTGATATTTCCAAAACAAACCATTTATATTTACTGGTATAAAAGACTGTTTTGTCTTTAAATTTAAATTTTAAACTTTAATATTAGTTTATAAAGCTCAAAAAAAATTGCTGCTCAGTTTACGATTTTTTCTCTGTAACTGAGTGTATGTGAGTAGCAGAGGGGAGGAATTTTTTTCCTGCATCTTCCATAAAGATGAACTGGAAAATCAGAATAACTAGATCTGTTATTCACACAGATAAGGAGCAGAAGTCCTGCTGATTAATTAGGACTAATTAATATTTATTAATTAAAAAGTCTAAGAAAATGGAAACATTTTTTAATAACCCCTTTCTAAATGAATATATATTTGTTTGAAAAGAGACTTTGGAAACAGCAGTCTGGGGAAGAGAACGGCGAAGCTTATTAATAAGGATTTGTTGTGTGTTTGCAAAACAAACAGACAAAAAAACCCCAAATCAAACCCAAAGCTTTTATTTAAAGACAGGCTTAAAAAATAAGTTAATAGTTTGCTTAGAGAGATGACAGTTTATATAAGTTAATACATTTGAATGGAACAGCGAAATGGTTATCTTTTGCTGCCAGAAGAACGAGTCAAAAACATGCCTATAAGAGTTTGTTAACTTCTTTCCAGTTGGTTTAAAAGCATTTCAGTGAAACAGCATAGAACACAGAGGCAATTATAAAACAGCACTGTCCTTCAAGAAACATGGCAAACTTGTTATAAAGGTCTGGAAGAATTGCACTGCTCACCTACTTATCTTCTTATACAAAGAAGAAATCTCAGCTTGGGGCAAGCAAAACATATGAACAACCAGGCCCTAAAAAATGCATGGTACATGCAAAAATGCACCAAAGTAATTTTAAGTACATGCACACAAAAATCCTTCTGTCTTGTGGTGTTTTTTCTAGTTAATTTCTTAGGTTACTGTACATGACTAATTACTTGCATTTGTTTTTTTTCTTTTACTAACTTAGTAAATGTGGTAACAATCTTAATGATTTGAAATTAAAAATCGAGGAAGCAGAAATGACTGACAGTCATGTTTTATCTTACATTTTAAGAATTATTTTGCTCTGCTGCTTAACTCTACTTTGGCTGCATTTTGGTTAAAATATTTTCCATGTGTGAAAATATTCACAGATACTCCAGTAAGATGCTGTTATTCTGAAGCTTGCAGTAAGTTGGCATGTCATGGCTGAAATACAGACATTTGTCAACATTTACATTACCATATATACTTGTGCACAAGCCATGGATAATTGCCGATGTTGTAAGGATGCTAGCCAGAAAATTGTGTCCCTGCTCTGTCATAAGCTCTCTGTGTGACCTTGGGCATGTCACTTATTCCAATTACAGCATTATCTGTACAAAAGGGAAACAGTACATGAAGCATCGAGAGGCTCAGACAGTATGGTAGTTAAAATACATTGAACAACCTGTCCATCGAAACAAGGTAAACAGTGACCCAAAGCAGAATCCTTCCAGTTTCACTTCAGCATTCGAAATTGAGTTGTTCTTAACTTCTCTTGTGTAAATACATTAACCGAATTTTATACTACACCAGAAATGTTGCCATGCTTTTCTTTTCCTGTGTACAAGAATATGTGAAAAACAGAGGAATCCCAACAGAAGTGCGTGTTTCACTTTTGTAAGGTAATTCCCTCAGTAGGTAATATCTGGGGTGTTTCTCGACTACGAGCAGATCATACATACCCACAATACAGCATGTTGACAGCGTGGCTTGAAAGCACGGATTCACACCAGAAATGCACAGCAGCTTCTGTCTGGCTGTCACTGTAAATACAGAGCCGAAAGCTGCAGAGCCTGTACGACAGCCCCCAGGCTTGGGGAGAGAGGGGTCAGTCTGCCAGCCTGCGAGATTTTTATGCTGTGCACTGCTTTGATGCAAAGATGCTTGTATGCCAGCAACTTCTGCAGTTGTAACACACAGGTTAGAAAGATGCCACTTCAGATCTGACTACCCAAATATCACTTCTGTGTTAAGGCATTTACATTTATATAAACTGAATTTCAACTTCCGTTGACTTTGATGGCAGGTTATTTTTACCCACAAACTCTGGAAGCCATGCCTAGTTCATTTAGGTTTCTGAATATGTAGACCAAAAGCAAAATTTGGAGACCATATTTGAAAGCTTGGCCTTAGAAAAAGTTTACTTTCCAATAAAAATAAAAGAATTCAGAGAAAAACCCAAACTACATTCAGATTTCCGTGGATTGTAAAGCTCACGTACATGGGTACCTGATGATGATCAGATAGAACATATTTCAAAAAATAGAGTTTAAAGATTATACACAAGTACACATGGTATTTAGGATTCTGTGAATGTATACACTAGCATTTTTTTGTTAATGAGGGAGAAGACTTGACGTACATAATTTTAGCAGATCACAGGAGTTGTAAGAATGCAAGAGCACTTGAAGTCTTCTGAATCTTAAAAGAGCTAGGTTTCTATGATATGAGATCAAACAAAAAAATCTATGTTAAGAACATTTTTATGACAATGATTCACTTGAATAAACCTAAGATTTCTTTTACCAACCAACCTTTTTTCTAAAATAGTATTTAATATCTGAAGTTATAAAAAATATTTGTAGTCTTGAAAATTATTTTTATTGTCTATTTTATGTACTATACATGCCTCTTTCAGGAATTATTAAAGAAGCATGAGTCATACGGCACTCATTTACTCTTGGCTCATGGCCATCCTCAGTATATATTTTGCTATTTTCAAACCATTTGCAGGTACATATGCATGAAAATATTGTTGTGTCAAGTCCCAAGATCACAGTTAGCACAGCATACATTGTTCATCTATATATTTACAAAGTTTTAAAGCACATAAAATTGTGCATTATTATGTACCAAAGTTTAAACTTTAACATACGCTTGGTTGCATATATAGCAACAAGTTACAATAAAAATCTGAACAAAGACAACCAATAAACAGCCAAATTGCTATGTACAAACAAGGCAGGAAGCAATTAAACACCGCCTTGCACATTTCACTTAAATTACTTTTTCTCTGAGGGGAAAAAAACAAACAACCCCTCTTCCCCTCCCCCAAGTCCCCAATAACCCTAAACAGTCTTCATTTTTATCAGCGAAATAACTGGAACTCCCATTGCATTCAGTAGCGGATTCATTTGCATAATATGGGAGAGAAATTTGGTCCCTATTATAAAATGTAGCGATATATGATGCAGTAGGTATTTCCCCCCAGTACAACTGGTAACACAGCAGCATGGTGGGCTCGCTCTCTGAGCCCGGCTCTGACAGCGGGCCCTGTGACCTCTAGGGGAATATTCCATGAGATAAAAACCCTTTTCTCTTCCTTACACGCATCGTTTTTTACACAAGCATGAATGTGTTGTTTTCATGATGACTCTACCAATCCAGATCCTCAGCTGGTATCGAGCCAGCCTTGTGAGCGAGTGGAGGTATGCTGATTTATACAAGGTAATACCTGACTCAGCTTCAGTGGAACTACTCTTGATTTACACTGGTGCAAGAGAACCCAGAGTGAGGTCCAAGGACAGCAGGATTGGGCCCAAGCTGACCTTTATATAAAGTAAACCACAAATAGTCTGTGCGTTTAGCTTAAAATCTGCTTAATAAATTACTACAGTTCACAGTAATAAGGTAGATTAGTGCTACACCAATCACTTTAATGTTAGATCAATTTCACATAGCTTTTCCAAGAAAGAAAATGAAAGTAACAATAAAGATAGAAAATCTATTCTTATTATTTGACTGGCAAAATAGGAGTTTCTGTAGCCTAGTGACAGACAAGCTTAGTAACACATTACCCTATTACAGGATGACTGGTGTAAAGGCTAAATCTTGCCCAAGATGCTGTGGTACGAAAAGGCTGGGGAAGGTATTCTAGCGCGGCTCTTTCACCCCAAAAGCCCAGTACGAGAGACAGCTAGCTGGGTAGGAGCTCACAAACATCAGTGCTGAGGAGAGATGACCTCTGAGCTGCTGGGTCTGTACAGCTTTCAGCAACATATGGGGCCTGCTCCAAAGCCCAGTCACATCAACAAAACGACTCCTAATGACTTTGCAAATGCTCAAAATGCTCACTTGGCAGAGGAGAGGGCGGTAGTTGGTGCCTGCACAAAAGAGGGGCAGACTACTGGCCAAAGCTTCCAGAGTATAACTCTCAGCCCACCTTGGGGAACGTTGCCCTTCGTTTTTGCAAAGAATACACTGGGCCAACAGCTCTGCTTCTCACTTCTGGGCACGATTTAGCCTTATGAATCCTACTTCATGGAATCAAAAGGTAAATTATACTTACAAATAAAGCATTCTAGCTATTTAATGTTTTTCTGGAGTGGAAAAATCAGAGACCCAAGCTGATGAAATCTCCGTTGTCTGAAAATTCAGGGCCTCTTTACTAAAAATACTTTTTGCTGATGGCAAAGTTCAACACCTCAGAGAAATTCAGAGTAAGTTTCCAAGCTGTATACCATATTTTCAAATACACTATACCCTTGTTGTTTGTAAGGCTGTATTGAAGTTTTACATAACAGTCATGAGCCATGCATTTAAACACCTTAAAATAGTTGACCAGCAACTTAATGCATTTCTTTATACCGTAGAGAATTTAAAGATGCACCATCTCTTTC
>VYZW01046825.1:16411-27945 GCA_013401315.1 Balaeniceps rex
AACAACGTATAACCCCTTTAGACCAAATAAAATACCAGAAGAGAACAGCAACAGGTGACCAGAAGGGCAGATGCCCATGCAGAGGGATGCATAGCAGAGGTCATAGCATAGCAGAGTGCAGCCTGTACACGATCAGTCCCCACTGCTGCTCCCAAATGAGCAGTGTGTGGTCTCTGTTTTGTTGTTCACTCACTGTGCAGTAGGAAGGAGGAGCAGAGGCTGTGAGAGAGATTACTAGTCACAAATCCTTGATGATGCAGGATGCTCTGCCCACCTTCTTCACCAGCAGCCACAAGTGCAAAATAAGCACATACCATGTTTTGGGTTTGGGCATTTTGTGTGGTGAAAGAGAAAAGGAAACTTGTTCCTTGCTCTGCTCCCAAATCACTGCAACACAATGGCAGAATTTTGCCCAAACTAGGCAAAAAATCCCATGGATGTAATTTATTATATTTTCTAGCTGTCCTGAGCTAGCCATGTGAAGATTTGACATCATTCTCAGACCTAACACTCTCTCTTTCAAAGAGTAACAAATGTGCAGGTGTACAAACAAGGGTGTCTGAAGCACTGTCATTGATTATTCCATTTAATAATTTCTTCACCACAAATGGAGCCCCCTGATTTTAATAAAAATAGATTATCTCACTTCCGTCTCTGGGACTGGTCAGACTCTTGAGACAAAAGGTCTTCTTTCGGTCATTGTCATTATTTACTCCATGTACTCTTGCTCTTCCATTGGAAAATGAACTGTTTGCTCTGCCAGTTTGAAATTGGAAAATAATAGGATTGGTAGAAAGACCCTAATTCTCCATAAAATCCAAGGTGTCTTAAACATTCAGGATATTATGTTGCTACTAAGCTGTTAGATTTAGGTCAATGTGCTATCCCTTTTGAGATTATAAAACCATTCTGACCTGGATTTTGATTATACAGGGATTTTTCACAGCAGTTCCTGTAGCTGGCAAGCTATCATGTGTTAACATGAACATGCCTGGACACTTTGCTTTTTGGATATTAGATAGAGCTTGGAAAAATTATTTGGAAATTATTTGCAACGTGCTTTCAAACAGTATAAATCACCCTCAACACATACATAGCAATTTCCCCTAGCTGCTTTGAGGGATACGAATGGGATGATAAAAAGTCTCTAGCAATTACCTGTTTGACTCTGATTTACTATATGCATATACAAATAAGGAGAAAATCAATATAGTAGTAAGAAGAAAATCAATACTCTATTACTTTAAATTAGACGCTTAACTGGTGAAGACATCAGTACTGTAATACACTGCAGCTATTCTTTTACTTCATATAGAAACCAAACTGTGATAAAGTGCCTTCCTTAAATAGAACAAAATACCTGGTTTCAGCTTTTGAGCAGCTCCACTGAACCAGAAGAGAATTTGCTTTCTTGTATTATGGTATGGATGCTATAATTCGCAAAGCTTTATGATGCAAAAATGAGAACAAGAAGGGAAGGTCAAAGTTATAAACAGTAGATGCTAGATAAGGAAGACTGCATCGGTGGAGTACAAATTTCAGACCTTTCGACGCTTGCTCTAGCCTTGTTGAATATTCATGCTCCAGCCTCTGCTTTGTTTTCTGTGAAAACTAGGAGTAGCTGTTTCACACCAGTGAAATGTATGGTGACAATTAACTACTATTTGTCATAAACAGGCGACCATGTAAACTATTCTCTCTGTTTACCAAATTTGAGCTGAATATTACAGCAAGATCTGTTTTTTATGGAACCCTGAACGTACAACTTAGGACAAATCAGAAGAAAAAGAGGCACAACATACTGCACTAATGAAGACGAGAAAAGCAATCCAACTTTTCACATATGTTCACTTTTCTCATTTCACTGGGAGTGGGAATAGTTTCACAAATATTTCACTGAGAATTGATGACTGATATAGCAAAAGATCTGATCCAGCATTAGAAGGCAGGACTGTCAAACTCAGAATTTCATGTATTTTTGTGGTTCTTTTTGTTGGCTGCAGACATTTTCTTATTAATTCATTGCCAAGCCTCTTATATTCACGAATCAATGAATGGCAGCTGAAGGAAGAAAACCCATCAAATGT
Organism: Balaeniceps rex; assembly: GCA_013401315.1. Taxonomy (NCBI): domain Eukaryota; kingdom Metazoa; phylum Chordata; class Aves; order Pelecaniformes; family Balaenicipitidae; genus Balaeniceps; species Balaeniceps rex. The sequence continues at coordinate 18,499 of VYZW01046825.1, forward strand.
GGTGAAACTCACAATAAATTGGCCCAGGTTGCCATTACTCTAAGGGTCTCAAAACAATAACTGCTTTTCCCAAGTGTAAGAATTTACAATACTTCAAGGGTCCAAGATTTTCACTAGGAAGCCAGCCAAGGGCTATACACTGCATATGTATATCTTTTATATTAATTTATTTGGCAAAATTATAGACAGGAACTGCTCCTGCACTTGAACGCTTCAATATTTATGAAACTGCACATAACTAGTCTCTATAATTTTGTCTTCTAAGTCAATGTTAAGCCTAGATGTCCAGCATCTGTCCCTTTCTTACAACTAAAGACTTTTTCAGCTGTAGAGATGGCATCTTCCTAGAATTTTTTTCTCAGTTAAATTTTATTTATTCATATGCAACACTAGCCACAGCGCTTCAGGGAGTTTTGCTTTATTTCCAGCTTGATACATTTCAGTATCTCTGTTATCAGGCTATTGCTGCAAATACAGCCAAGTGTAACTGTAGGTGTAGAAAATGACCTGATTTCATGTGCAAAACCCAATCTCTTTTCTAACAGTGTGAAATTGTGCTGCTTACTCCAGATGCTACAATTCTTGAAAGTGAGTGCACTGTCTGCCTGGGTGGATTAGCATCCTGCTGCAAAGCCATAGGGGGCCAGAGCCACTTGTTTTGGGGTTACTGCCAAATGTGAACAAAGCTGTTATATATGGGATGCAGCTCATCAGAGGACATAACATATCAACTGGATTTCTAAAGGGTTAGAGACTCAAAAAATGTGTACTGAATCCACCCTCAGCACATCTTTTATTTTCACTAGGCACTGCTCAGGATATACTCCTGTGGGATTTCCCAGTGCAGATGCCCCAAACACATAGATGGTGTAAAGGAGTAATATATATGCTAACTAAGCGGGACTTTCCTTTGCAGAGAAGAATGACAGTCTCCTAAGGACATAATTTTGCTCTAAGAGGTATCCATGCGCAGTGCATGACTTTGGGGTAAAAAGAACAACAATGAAACACAAATTGAGTGTTTTGCCAGGAAAATACATTTCAAAAGAATTTCAGACTGTTAAGGGTTTTGGCAGCAGTGCTTGAGGATTTTTCTGTCCTTTATGTATTGCAAAGACTATGTATTATAGAACTGGCTTTTCATTTCTTAGGACTGTTTAGTGCAGAATAGGAATGAAATATAAAAATGCCAGCAAGGACATCACAGACATGGGGAACTGCAGTTGTTTTACTTATTTTCACTACACTCTTGCTCTAACTTACTAAGCAGTTGCTAATCCTTCTTGTTATTATTCACCCAGAGCTACACTTTAAAGAACTTAAAAAAATTGTTCTATCTGCAAGGTCTGCTGCGTTTGAAGAGCTGTTTTGCAGAACAATCACTTAGGTGTTGTATTGTATTAAGTACTCTAATGCCCCCACACAGCATATTTTTGTTTTTTGTTTTTCAGACGAGCAGGTCAGAAAAATTACTTCTTTAATTACCACTTTAAAATCTTCATTGAAGTGGATCAAGTCTTCATTTGCGGTACGGCACTCAATCCATGCAATTTTAGTACAAATCTGTATTGCAGAACATTGCAGGCATGGTATGATATTCAAAATACCAATAACTTCCATAGACAACATTAGCCGTCAGACGCACTCACAAAGGTTCTTTTTTTTTTTTGATTCCATGGTTTTACTCCATGGCTAATAAAATTATGCAAAATCACAGTACATCAAAAGATGCAATTACCTTAAATGAAGTACTCTACCATAATATAGAAAATACATAACCAGACAATGTTCCACATCAAAGCCATTTCAGAAACAAACGTGACATTTTAGGGAAGGAATTTGTAAACTAACAACTTGGAAGCCACAGAAGAAAATGGCCTTCCCAAATAAAAATGCTTGAAATCTCATATTTTTGTCATCACAAGAACCTACTAAAGTGATAATAGACATTTTCCTCATATGTTCTTCATTATATATGGCTGATGTACTGGTTTATGTTTTGCTGTGCTTTCTGAATTTACTGCCCTTCCTTTTTCTTCTGCAGAAAAGAGCAGCTATTCACAGGTATACTTCCAGTCCCTCACCTCATTTTTGACAGAATGAAGAGGGCAAGTGTGTCGGTCCCCGCAGGACAACCTACAGACCTTGTATCTTGGAAAAGGGGAAAAAGTGGGCTGATGATGTGGCCTTCTTTTGATTGAGAAGATAATACTGAATTTCCCACTTTGGTATGTGAGGTAAAATAGTTCTGCAGATATTGTGAATAGGAACACATGAACTGTTTTAATTGTACCCTGCCTCTGACCACCACGACTTTTGGGAAAAAGCCTAAAAAAATGTGACTTAAATGGAGAGGCATAAGGTATATTTTCCAAGGCTCTAACAGTTGGGAAATTACAGATACATCCAGACACTTAATACTTAACATAGCTGTCCTCCATTACTTTGCCTACATGCTACTGGAAACTCTTCCATACTTTTTCCCTCCACAGCCTGATAACTGAAGATTTTGTCCTAGGCTTGTAGGACTCGTAGGTGTATACAGCACCACAGTATTCTTCACTTAATTTTTCTCTCCTCCTTTCCAAAGAAAGCCCTATGCTCTCTTCGTCCTTTTAACCATCTCTGCAGCTGGTCCTTAGAAAACTGTTCATAATGGACCCATGGTTTCTTTCTTAAAGGTAACAAGTAATTAGAGCACCTTATGAAGTGAAGATAAGGTTAGTTTTTCCTGCATGTACTACTTTGCACTTGCTGATACTGAATGACATTTGCCCTCTCATTTGCAGTCATGTAGCATTAAAGGAGCTTTCTGTAGCTCTTCCTGAGAGCTTTCAATACAAATATTTTGGTTAATTTAGTACCACCTTCAAAGAACTAGTACAGAAAGTATCTCGGTGTTTTCCCAGCATTTCAGGTTTCTCTACCCAAGCACAAACCTAGACCCTGGCAGACACTGAATTTGATTGAGAAAGCTTATTATATTATAAGGGAATGCAAGCCCTGAAAAAGATGTCTCTGAGGAATTTGTAAATCTAGGTGTGTTCTGTTCCTAACTGTGCTGAAATGATAGTGATTTTGTCTCTGACTTCAGATTTTTATTTCAAAGACTTATATTGTGCCTTTTTTATCATACAATTTACTCTCATATTTTTCATTTTCTGTAAAGCTTTATTTATAGTAAATTCCACATGAAAAAAATCCTTATGTTTCTATCACTCAGATACATAAGTTTCATAACCATTTGTTACCAAATCTGAATTTTGTAATTGTCTGACATTTGCTATAGGTCCTGATCTCCTGAATACGAAGATCTTGAACCCAGCAGATGAAGGATTTCCATGAATCTGAGGAAACTTCTACAGAAGTCACTGGAAAATCATTCTTTGGCTCATTTATTCATTGTCTATGCTCTTTATTGTCTTTTTTTATTCTCCAGGGAGTCATGATGTACTTTCCATTCCTGCAATAAGGAAGGACATTACTCAGGAAAAATCACAGTCACAAGTTAAATCCATCAGCAGTCTGGGTGACATTTTGTGTAAATCACTTTATACCAAGATACTATTCCCGTTTCTATCACTATCCTAATGAATTGTTTCCCTAATGTTGCTAGTAGATTTTCTGTAGAATAAGAATTTTAGTCATAATCTGCTCAAGTGCTTTCATTCCTAATCACTCATTTCTCCAATATAAATGCAATAGCCATGTAAGTAGCTTCACCAGAAGCCAGAACAAAGAGATATAAAGAGTTTTATGTGTATATAGCTCTAGGTTCCCATGCTCGAGCAGGGGATTGCAGCAGATGATCTCCAGAGGTTCATTCCAACCTCCACCATTCTGTGATTCTGTGATATTTGTGTGTGTTATGGACAAAAATATACATATATATATAATCATCAAAATTGTTTTCCCCTGAAGACTGTCAAGCAGGCACAGTTACTTCTTTTATGATTTACTGAATATCTTCTATCTAGACAAAAAGAAAGCTTAATTAATTTCCATGAAATAACTTGCATGACTTTCAAAGCATCATTTGGAATACATACCAGTAAGTAAAATCCAAGAGTGATCTGCTAGAGTAAATGAAAAACAAATCAGTTTTTAATTTGTTTCACTATTTTCACAGTAATTATGGAGCATTGCGAGGGAAGCTCTCGCACTTTATCTGAGAAATCATCATGACCAGGTGCCTCTTTGCAGTGCTTGTACACTAATGCTGGCAAGATGGGGAACAAACAGGAGGAATTGGAGGTCTGTGTGTCGCTGCAGGGCTACAGTCTCACTGGGATCACAGAAGCACAGTGGAAAAACTCGGCTGGAGTGCTGCAATGGATAGGTACAGGCCCTTCGTAAAGGACAGGCTGGGACTGCGAAAAGGGGGAGTTGCCCTGAATGTGGGAGAGCAGCGGGAACACATGGAGCTCTGCCTGGGACAGGTGGTCAGCTGGCTGGGAGTTCATGGGTCAGGATTAGAGGGCAAACCAGTGTGGGCAGCACTGTGGTAGGTGTCTGCTACAGACCGACTGACCAGGGAGAAGTAGATAAGGCTTCTTCAGCCAGCTGGAAGAAGCCTCACATTTGGAGACGCTGGTCCTCATGAGGGATTTGAACCACCCAGATAATCTGCTGCAGGGACAACACAGCAGGACACAAGCAGTCCTGGACGTATCTGAAGTTAATTGATTAATAACTTCCTAAGACAAGTGAAGAGTGGATGAGGGAAGGTGCTCTGTTGGACCTGATACTTACAAACAAGGAGAACTGATCAGGGATGCAAAGGCAGCATGGACTGCAGCAACCAAGGGAGGGTGGAGTTCAGGAACCTCAGAGGAGGGAACAAGGCAAATAGCAGGATCACAACCCTGGTCTTCAAGAGAACAATCTTTGGCCTGTTCAGGGACCTGCTTGGAAGAATCCCATGGGAGGTGGTCATGGAGAACAGAGGGTTCAGAAGAACTAGTTGATTTTCAAGGATCACTTTATCCAAGCTCAAGAGCCCCATGAGCAAGAAATCAAGCAAAAGTAGCAGGAGACCTCCACGGATGAATGAGGAGTTCCTGACTATACTCAAACATAACAAGGAAGCATACAGGAGCTAGAAGCAGGGACAGGTGACACAGGAGAAATAAGTAGACACTGTCCAAGAGTGCAGGGATGGGGCTAGGAAAACTGAAGCCAGCTGGGCTTTACAGTGACAGTGATGTGAAAGGCAACAAGGGTTTCTACAGGTATATCAGCAGCATAAGGAAGATGAAGGAAAATGTGGGCCCATTGCTGAATGGGGCAGGGGAGCTGGTGACAGAGGATATTGAAAAGCTCAAGGTACTCAATGCCTTCTTTGCCTGCACCTTCATATATCAGATTTGCTTCCAGGAATCCCAGGCTCAAGACCAGTGGGGAAGTCTAGAGCAATGAAGACTTACTCTGATGTAGGAGGATCAGGTTAGGGAACATACAAACAAATTAGGCATTTTTATATATAAGCCCATGAATGGGATGCACCCATACACTGCTTGGGAAGGTGGCTGATGCCATTATGAGGCCAGTCGTGATCCTCTTTGAAAGGTGATAGCGATCGGGGGATCAGAGGAGGGAGGTGGTTCTTGAGGACTGGAAGAAAGCAAGTGTCACTCCTGTCTTCAAAAAGAGCAAGAAGGAGGATGCAGGGAACCTTCAACCCTGGGAAGGTGTTGGGAGTAGTCAGCATGCACTTAAAAAAGGAGAAATCATCCCTGACCTACCTGACAGCCTTCTACATTGGGAAGACTGGCTTGGTGGACAACAGGAGAGCAGTGGACGCTCTTTATCTGGACTTTAGTAAGGCTTTTGAAAGCGTTTCCCATAACATCCTCATAGATCAACTTACAAAGCACAAACTAGACAAGGGGCTGAACTGCCAAGAGTCCAGTGAAGGGTCATGAATATTATTAAGGGCCTGGAGCATCCTCCGTATGAGGAGAGGCTGAAAGAGCTGTACTATTCAGCCTAGAGAAGAGAAGGCTCAGGAGGATCTTATAAGTGTGTATAAATACCTGATGGAAGAATGAAAATGACAGAGCCAGACTCTTCTCAGTAGTACCCACCGACAGGAAAAGAGGCAATGGACACACAAAATGAAATACAGAAAAAGCTGTTTAAACATGAGAAAACACTTCTCTACTGTGAGTGTGAATGAACGCTAGCACAAGTTGCCCAGAGAGGTTATGGAGTTTGCATCTACGGAGATATGAAAAACCTGACAGGACACAGCCCTGAGCAACCTGCTGTAGATGACCCTGCTTCAAGCACGGAGTTGGGCTACATGATCTCCAGAGGTTCCTTCCAACCTCAACGACATTATGTTTCTGCAATTGCTGTTTTCAAGCAGTCTATGCACTTTTAAATCATCATTTTCACCTCATTTTCATATTTGGAACAAGAACAGTGTCAAGAACTATTCCTCAAGAACAGCACATAACAAAAGAAATTTTAACAAAGACAAAGACAATGTACACAGCAGCACTTTGACGTAAGAAAATACACTTGTCAGAATGCATTATAGTGTTACAACACACTTTGAACCAGAGAACATGACTTTATGCAATATTAAACAATCTGAAAAGAAAAGACATGAAACAGCTCATCATATGAAGTTTTCTTCATTTTAAGTTCATCACAATGAATGTCCTCAGACCTGGGAGGCTGATGCTGTTCCAGTTTCTGTTTACTGCAGGTGAAAACCCCGTAGCCACATAGCGATTAAAACCAGAATCACACAGGTCTTGTTCATCTTTTACAATATCTATGGTTCTGTGACAGTAACAGTTATTGTTCTCTGTTATACAGTGAAATGCATTGACATAAAGTACAATAGCCTGCTGAAGAGTAGCTCTCCTACGAATAAATGAAAAATATATATTTATTGTTCTTTTGTGCACATCATTATACTGCTCTAAAGCAGATCACAGCAACCAAGGCTGAAGTGATACTTTCACTCTAGCTGTCCCTTTTCAGTTTCTCCTAATTTTCCCTAATACATGTCTTTGGGACCAACATTTCCCATACTGGTCTCTGTTTAAAACATGAATGTTTTTTCTACAGTATGAGCAAATGTAATTGGTTTTTTAGGTGTGTGACAGTGAAAACATTACTCTCCTTCTACATTCCAAACAGAAATGTCATGCTCAGACAAACCTGTAACTCAGAAACTAGAAACTCCAATAAAAACGAAAGTAGCTTATTTCATAAAGACCGCTGTTATCAAGGATGTAGTATTTTCAGCATAATAATTGTTTAAATTATCTGCTTCACCATGGACAAAAGTTTTCTTCTGTGATTCAAGGCATTTTCAGGCTTGGTGCTCACTGGTTGGAGAAGCAGGAGGTGTTCAGCAAACCCAACCTAACAAAATTCAGCTGAAAGACCGTAGTTTTACGGGAGGTGGAAAGGTGTAAGTCTGCCAATGACCCTGGAGTCTCCAGCTTTTATAAATTCTGCCAGTAGACCTATGACACAAAAGAGCCTTTAGCAAGCAGGAGGATTATTTAAAAAATCCCACAAACAGGTTTCAAAACAAAACATAGCAAACTTCCTCTCATTTTCTTTTTATTTTTCTGCCCCTATTAATTTTAAAAACCTCAGAGATGTAGAGCCCAAGAAGAATTCACATATTGCTACTCTGCTGCAATGCCAAGCACTCAATGTAGGCTTCCACTGGAGTTTTCAGGAAATTTGTTTTTGACAAATAGTGATCATGTAGGTAAACCAAATTAATTACTGCCAGGTCAGCTGTTTGGCTTCAGAAGTGTGGTAGGGAAAGAAAAACTCCCAAAACCAAACCCCAAAACAAGTGAATAGCAGATAGGGAAGCAGCAGTCAGACCAGTAGCCTGTAGATGGCTTACTATAGCCTCAGAGAAGGGAGATTTGGGGATAATCATTCACTGAGAAGGCTTCATGCTACAGTTTGAAACTGTTTAAAGTCCTGAACTGCAAGAGGGAGAGGGGGATTTTATTCCTCACTTGTGTTATGAGTGTTCAGCCAAGACTTTCAGATGGGGAGTGATTCCCCCCTGTGATAATGTCTGGTGAACATACAAGAATGTTCTGAGGAAATGTCAAGACGTGATTTATGGTTTTTTAATGCTCCCACTTCCTTGCTTGGCCTGACTTTTAGTTTATTGTTATCAGCTTAGTTCATACCTCCCAGCTACATGAGATGTTCCCAGATATACTTTCTGACACTCATTTGGGAAACCTCTGTAATTATCTGTCATGCAGAATTAGGGACCACAGTATGAAAGGTTAGATTTGTTTCTTATGAGCTTTGTTTACAGCAGAATTCCAATGTGACATCGAGGGAAGGAAATGATTGGTTATAAAGAAAAACAAAGCAAAACAAAAGAATTTATTATCCCATCTCACTGAGTCTTAGATGATTCAGTGGGCTTTCTGAAAAGATTCTATTAGTAAACAGAAATAGAAATGTTTTTTGAACATTTTAGACATGATTTTGATTAAAAACAGACTGCATAGTCCTTGGCTTCTTGCATTAATGGTGTACCAGCCAGCCTCTCTTGTTTGATGAAGGACTCCAAAAGCTGGCTGAGAGCAATTCAAGGGAATAATTATATCACCCTATGAATTAAATCTCACCACTGCTATTCCCAGAAAATCTGACAAGCAACGAGAGCAGGGGGAGCTGCACTGAATTTTCAATGAAAGCGTGTGCTCACTTTTGGAGCAGATATTTTCAGCACATTTGGTTTAACTCATTGTCACAGCCCATGAAATAAAGGCTGACAACAAAGAGAAGAAAGTTGCAATAAAAGTTAACCAAGAAAAATACCAAGATGCTTTAAGACATTGTCCAAAGCAAACATGGGAATTCAATTGCTATGCAGGGTTCAGTTTCATGTTTTCAGACCTCTGCTGTAAACTCGTTGAAATGAGGTTGGAAAAATGAAACACATTCATGTTTTAATTTACATACTCCAGAATACTGCAAGGTGGTAAGCCAAACAGAGCCATGCTCAAATCAAATATGTTAGTGTGCAGACCTTAAGGCAATTTTCATAGCTACAGCTGAGTCACTAAGGCAGCCAGGCCACTCAGTGAAATTAAACATAGTAAATTAAAGGCACATGTAATTGGCTCTCTGTATTTATTGCCCTCCCTTTTCAGTGCATCTGAATATGCTCAGGATCAATTTCATAAAATCTCTTTTGGCAGAATTCCTCTGTTCTCTTTCTTCTATTTTGCTGCAAAAAGGATCTTAGTGAACATAAAAAAATCAGATTACAACTAGTATTAAATGAGGTATATATGCAAAATGGTTCTTCAGGGGCTCTCAGGTCCCTGTGTTATTTGTCTGCTTTTCTCCATGGGGACTCAGAGGATAACAAACTGATCATTATGACCTGAACCGAGCCTCTGTATTCCTTTTCATATGTTTGAGGCAATAATC